>WNGS01153218.1:0-17463 GCA_020271785.1 Procambarus virginalis
AAAACTGCAGGGGGGTTTGGGCAAAATGTGACCCATCGCGCTCTCAGTAATTGGCATATTTTCGGTATAAAAAGTCGTAATTTCAAACTGCGAATACGTGCAGAGAGCCAGAATTGGCTCAAAAATATGGCTCAATGGTCGAATTTGGGATGTTTGGGATATTTTGAAAACTGCAGTGGGGGTTTGGGCAAAATGTGACCCATCGCGCTTCAGTAATTGCATATTTCGGTATAAAATTCGTAATTTCAAACTGCGAATACGTGCAGAGAGCCAGAATTTGGCTCCAAAATATGGCTCAAGCGTTCGAATTTGGGATGTTGGGATATTTTGAAAACTGCAGGGAGGGTTTGGGCAAAATGTGACCATCGCCGCTTCAGTAATTGGCATATTTTCGGTATAAAAAGTCGTAATTTCAAACTGCGAATACGTGCAGAGAGCCAGAATTTGGCTCAAAATATGGCTAAAGGTCGAATTTGGGAGTTTGTTGGGATATTTTGAAAACTGCAGGGGGGGTTTGGGCAAAATGTGACCCATCGCGCTCTCAGTAATTGGCATATTTTCGGTATAAAAAGTCGTAATTTCAAACTGCGAATATGTGCAGAGAGCCGAATTTGGCTCCAAAATATGGCTCAAGGGCCGAATTTGGGATGTTTGAGATATAACTTTAAACTGCAGGGGGGTTTGGACAAAATGTGACCCATCGCTGCTCTCAGTAATTGGCATATTTTCGGTATAAAAATTCGTAATTTAAAACTGCGAATATGTGCAGAGAGCCAGAATTTGTCTACAAAATATGGCTCAAGCTTCGAATTTGGGATGTTTGGGATATTTTGAAAACTGCTGGGTGGTTTTGGGCAAAATGTGACCCATCGCCGCGCTCAGTAATTTGTATATTTTCGGTATAAAATTCGTAATTTCAAACTGCGAATACGTGCAGAGAGCCAGATTTTGTCTCCAAAATATGTCTCAAGGGTCGAATTTGGGAAGTTTGGGATATTTTGAAAACTGCAAGGGGAGTTTGAGCAAAATGTGACCCATCGGCGCTCTCAGTAATTGGCTTACTTTCGGTATAAAAATTCGTAATTTCAAACTGCGAATACGTGCAGAGAGCCAGAATTTGGCTCCAAAATATGTCACAAGGGTCGAATTTGGGATGTTTGGGATATTTTGAAAACTGCAGGGAGTGTTTGGGCAACATTCGATCCCTCACTGCTTTCAGTAATTTGCATACTTTCGGTATAAAAAGTCGCAATTTCAAACTGCGAATACGTGCAGAGAGCCAGAATTTGGCTCCAAAATATGGCTCAATCTTCGAATTTGGGATGTTTGGGATATTTTGAAAACTGCAGTGGGAGTTTGGGCAAAATGTGACCCATCGCCGCTCTCAGTAATTGGCATATTTTCGGTATAAAAAGTCGTAATTTCAAACTGCGAACACGTGAAGAGAGCCTGAATTTGGCTCCAAAATATGGCTCAAGCGTCGAATTTGGGATGTTTCGGATATTTTGAAAACTGCAGGGAGGGTTTGGGCTAAATGTGATCCATCGCCGCTTTCAGTAATTGGTATATTTTCGGTATAAAAATTCGTAATTTCAAACTGCGAAAACGCGCAGAGAGTCAGAATTTGGCTCAAAAGTATGGCTCAAGGGTCGAATTTGGGAAGTTTGTGATTTTTTTAACACTGTAGGGGGTGTTTGGGCAAAATGTGAACCATCGCTGCTCTCAGGAATTGGCATATTTTCGGAATAAAAAGTAGTAATTTCATACAGCGAATAAGTGCAGAGAGCCAGAGTTTGTCTCCAAAATATGGCTCAAGGGTCGAATTTTGAATGTTTGTGTTATATTTTCAAACTGCAGGGGAGTTTGAGCAAAATGTGACCCATCGGCTCTCTCAGTAATTGGCTTACTTTCGGTATAAAAATTCGTAATTTCAAACTGCGAATACATGCAGAGAGCCACAATTTGGCTCCAAAATATGGCTCCAGGGTAGAATTTGGGATGTTTGGGATATTTTGAAAATTGCAGGGAGGGTTAGAGCAAAATGCGATCCCTCGCTGCTTTCAGTAATTTGCATACTTTCGGTATAAAAAGTCGTAATTTCAAACTGCGAATACGTGCAGACAGCCAGAATTTGGCTCCAAAATATGGCTCAATCTTCGAATTTGGGATGTTTGGGATATTTTGAAAACTGCAGTGAGAGTTTGGGCAAAATGAGACCCATCGCCGCTCTCAGTAATTGGCATATTTTGGGTATAAAAAGTCGTAATTTCAAACTGCGAATACATGCTGAGAGCCTGAATTTGGCTCCAAAATATGGCTCAAGGGCCGAATTTGGGATGTTTGAGATATAACTTTAAACTGCAGGGGGGTTTGGACAAAATGTGACCCATCGCTGCTCTCAGTAATTGGCATATTTTCGGTATAAAAATTCGTAATTTAAAACTGCGAATATGTGCAGAGAGCCAGAATTTGTCTACAAAATATGGCTCAAGCTTCGAATTTGGGATGTTTGGGAGATTTTGAAAACTGCAGGGAGGGTTTGGGCTAAATGTTATCCATCGCCGCTCTCAGTAATTGGCATATTTTCGGTATAAAAATTCGAAATTTCAAACTGCGAATATGTGCAGAGAGCCAGAATTTGGCTCCCAAATATGGCTCAAGCTTCGAATTTGGGATGTTTGGGATATTTTGAAAACTGTATGGTGGGTTTGGGCAAAATGTGACCCATCGCCGCACTCAGTAATTGGCATCTTTTCGGTTTAAAAATTCGTAAATTCAAACTGCGAATACGTGCAGAGAGCCACAATTTGGCTCCAAAATATGGCTCAAGTGTCAAATTTGGGATGTTTGGGATATTTTGAAAACTGCAGTGAGTGTTTGGGCTAAATGTGATCCATCGCCGCTTTCAGTAATAGGCATATTTTCGGAATAAAAATCTAAATTTAAAACTGCAAATAAGTACAGAGAGCCAGAACCTGGCTCCAAAATATGACTCAATGGTCGAATTTGGGATGTTTGTGATATATTTTAGAACTGCAGGGTGGTTTGGGCAAAATGTGACCCATCACCGCTCTCAGTAATTGGCATATTTTCGGTATAAAAATTCGTAAATTCAAACTGCGAATACGTGCCGAGAGCCAGAATTTGGCTCCAAAATATGGCTCAAGCGTCGAATTTGGGATGTTTGGGATATTTTGAAAACTGCAGAGAGGGTTTGGGGAAAATGCGAGGCATCGCTGCTTCCAGTAATTTGCATATATTCGGCATAAAAATTCGTAATTTCAAACTGCGAATACGTGCAGAGAGCCAGAATTTGGCTCCAAAATATGGATCAATCGTCGAATTTGGGATGTTTGGGATATTTTGAAAATAGATTTGTAGAAGTAAAAGTCGGGTCCGAATAGAACTGCAGAAGGCCTATTGGCCCATATTTCTTGATGTTTCTATATTGGAGCGGAATCTTGAAGTGGGTAGAATATAGTTGTACGTTAATTGGCTGTTGATTGCTGGTGTTGACTTCTTGATGTGTAGTGCCTCGCAGATGTCAAGCTGCCTGTTGTCACTGCTATCGATGATTTCTGTGTTGTTTGTTAAGATTTCTCTGGTGATGGTTTGGTTGTGGGAAGAGAGTATATGTTCCTTAATGGAGCCCTGTTGCTTATGCATTGTTAAACGCCTGGAAAGAGATGTTGTTGTCTTGCCTATATACTGAGTTTTTTGGGGCTTACAGTCCCCAAGAGGACATTTGAAGGCATAGACGACGTTTGTCTCTTTCAAAGCGTTCTGCTTTGTGTCTGGAGAGTTTCTCATGAGTAGGTTGGCAGTTTTCTTGGTTTTATAGTAAATCGTTAGTTGTATTTTCTGATTTTTGTCTGTAGGGATAACATTTCTATTAACAATATCTTTCAGGACCCTTTCCTCCGTTTTATGAGCTGTGGAGAAGAAGTTCCTGTAAAATAGTCTAATAGGGGGTAGTAGTAGGCATCCATCAGTCTCAGGAGACTATGGAGTTGCGCTCTGGTTGTCGGTCTGGAGTGGCCTCACCAGGGCGCAAAGCCAGGGTAGGTTCATTCGGAGGAGAAGCTGTTACCCAGGCAGCAGGTCCCCCCTCTCCACGGCGCTGAAAGTCTCCAATGGAAAGGCAAACGCCAATACGATTGGTTCCAGCGCCGTCGCAGGAACTGTGAGTTCCGGGGTTGACCTCAAAGGTGGTGAAGAAGGGCACAAGGACCTCCAACCCCGGAGACCACCGTGGTCGGTGCCGGAGAAGAACCACCCCGCCAAGGGTATGAACGACCCCAGCCTCGTGAAGTAGAGCCTGGGCCGCACGACCCTCGGGAGGTGGACGTCCCGGTCCCGCACCTACGGGTTCCGGACAAGGATCGTCACAGCCCCTTTTCACCGAGGCCGGCCTCCTTCAAGACCAAGTAGAAGGAAGAGTGATAATTATCAAATAACAACAATTATTATTATGATAATTATTATAATAATAATTGAAAATATTTGATACTAATATTTGAGACAACTAATACAACACCTATAGGGGGTATAGGTGTTGTATTAGTTGTCTCTTCAGAGGTTGCATGGCGTTTTACTTTCCTTCTTATGATGTCTTCAATGAAACCATTGGAGAAGCCGTTGTTGACTAGGACCTGCCTTACCCTACAGAGTTCTTCGTCGACTTGCTTCCATTCTGAGCTGTGGCTGAGAGCACGGTCGACATAAGCGTTAACAGCACTCCTCTTGTACCTATCTGGGCAGTCACTGTTGGCATTTAGGCACAATCCTATGTTTGTTTCCTTAGTGTAGACTGCAGTGTGGAAACCTCCGCTCCTTTCCATGACTGTTACATCTAGAAAGGGCAGCTTCCCATCCTTCTCCATCTCGTAAGTGAAACGTAACACAGAATTCTGCTCAAACGCCTCTTTCAGCTCATGCAGATGTCTGACATCAAATGTCCTCTTGGGGACTGTAAGCCCCAAAAAACTCAGTATATAGGCAAGACAACAACATCTCTTTCCAGGCGTTTAACAATGCATAAGCAACAGGGCTCCATTAAGGAACATATACTCTCTTCCCACAACCAAACCATCACCAGAGAAATCTTAACAAACAACACAGAAATCATCGATAGATACAGTGACAACAGGCGGCTTGACATCTGCGAGGCACTACACATCAAGAAGTCAACACCAGCAATCAACCNATTTCAAACTGCGAATACATGCAGAGAGCCAGAATTTGCCTCCAAAATATGACTAAAGGGTCGAATTTGGGATGTTTCGGATATTTTGGAAACTGCAGAGGGGTTTGGACAAAATGTGACCCATCGCCGCTCTCAGTAATTAGCGTATTTCGGTATAAATATCGTAATTTCAAACTGCGAATACGTGCTGAGAGCCTTAATTTGGCTCCAAAATATTGCTCAAGGGTCGAATTTTGGATGTTTGTGATTTATTTAAAACTGCAAAGGGGTTTGGGCAAAATGTGACCATTCGCCGCTCTCAGTAATTGGCATATTTTCGGTATAAAATTTGTAATTTCAAACTGCGAATATGTGCAAAGAGTCAGAATTTGGCTCCAAAAATATGGCTCAAGCGTCGAATTTGGAATGTTTAGGATATTTTGAAAACTGCAGGGAGGGTTTGGTCAAAGTGTGATCCATCGCTGCTTTCAGTAATTGGCATATTTTCGGCATAAAAAGTCGTAATTTCAAACTGCGAATAAGCTCAGAAAGTCAGAATTTGGCTCTAAAATATGGCTCAAGTGTCGAATTTGGGATGTTTGCGATATTTTGAAAACTGAAGGGGGGTTTGAGCAAAATGTGAACCTTCGCTACTGTCAGTAATAAGCATATTTTCGGTATAAAAATTCGTAGTTCTAAACTGCGAAAACGTGCAGAGAACCAGAATTTGGCTCCAAAATATGACTCAAGCGTCGAATTTGGAATGTTTAGGACATTTTGAAAACGGCAGGGAGGGTTTGGTAGAAATGTGATACATCGCTGCTTTCATTATTTGGCATATTTTCGCCATAAAATTCGTAATTTCAAACTGCGAATACGTGCAGAAATCCATAATTTGGGTCCAAAATATGACTGAAGGGTCGAATTTGGGTTGTTTGGGATATTTTGAAAACTGCTGTGGTGGTTTGGGCAGAACATGACCCATCGACGGTTTCAGTAATTGGCATATTTTCGGTATAAAATTCGTAATTTCAAACTGCGAATACGTGCAGAGAGCCAGAATTTGTCTCCAAAATATGGCTCAAGGGTCGAATTTGGGAAGTTTGGGATATTTTGAAAAACTGCAATGGGGTTTGGGCAAAATGTGACCCATCCCCGCTCTCAGTAATTGGCATATTTTCGGTATAAAAAGTCGTAATTTCAAACTGCGAATAAGTGCAGAGATCCAGAATTTGTCTCCAAAATATGGCTCAAGGGTCGAATTTTGAATGTTTGTGTTATATTTTCAAACTGCAGGGGAGTTTGAGCAAAATGATACTTTACCGAGATACAAATGGTTGATTGAAAATAATGTATTGAATGTGCATTTGCAATGAAATACGAGTTTGCATCATATATATCGTATATGTAGTGAATTCGTTCTCTACATGCGAGAGTGGGGGCTTACTCCCGCCGTTGACCCATTGAACCTCCTCCAGTCTCTGGCAATGTTCTGGCACAGAGTTTACTCCAACGGGTAAACGGCGTCAGTAAGCCCCCGCTCTCGCATGTAGTGAAGGAATGATCTACATATATTCATTGAAACAAACGTACCTCGTTAAAATAGCGAGAAATATATTGATTATGAGAGAAACCCTGTTTTTATTGCATATTTCGACGTTTCAGCCGCATTAGAGCTGATGCGGAGGAGGCAACGGCAACTTGTCTGATTAGAGCTAAAACCGCTCTAATCTGGCTGAAACGTCGAAATATGCAATAAAAACAAGGTTTCTCTCCTAATCAATATCTTACTCGTTATTGTAACGAGGTACGAATGGTTGATTGAAAATAATGTATTTAATGTGAATTTGCAATTAATTACGCGTATACATCAGATTTGTCGCATATGTAATGAATTAATAACAATAAACTGATAATCCGTTTCCAAGGAGAGAAACCCTGAATTTTTTGCATATTTCGACGTTTCAGCCGCATTATAGCTGTTTTTGCAGTACATCTTCTTTCTGTAACATACACGTTAAATCTGGAACATTTTAGTTAATTCTAATAAAGACAAGTTGATTTGTGTGATTTGAACGAATAATGGACTATCTCGTCGTTTTCCCCACGTTTTTAAGGATTGCCAGTTTATTGTTATTAATTCATTACATATGCGACAAATCTGATGCATACGCGTAATTATTTGCAAATTCACATTAAATATATTATTTTCAATCAACCATTCGTACCTCGTAACAATAGCGAGTAAGATATTGATTAGGAGAGAAACCCTGTTTTTATTGCATATTTCGACGTTTCAGCCGCATTAGAGCTGATGTGGAGGAGGCAACGGCAACTTGTCTGATTAGAGCTTAAACAGCTTTAATGCGGCTGAAACGTCGAAATATGCAATAAAAACAAGGTTTCTCTCCTAATCAATATCTTACTCGTTATTGTAACGAGGTACGAATGGTTGATTGAAAATAATGTATTTAATGTGAATTTGCAATTAATTACGCGTATACATCAGATTTGTCGCATATGTAATGAATTAATAACAATAAACTAACAATCCGTATCCAAGGAGAGAAACCCTGATTTTTTGCATATTTCAACGTTTCAGCCACATTAGAGCTGTTTTTGCAGTACATCTTCTTTCTGTAACATACACGGAAAATCTGGAACATTTTAGTTAATTCTAATGAAAACACATTGATTTGTGTGATTTGAACGAATAATGGACTATCTCGTCGTTTTTCCCACGTTTTTAAGGATTGCCAGATTATTGTTATTAATTCATTACATATGCGACAAATCTGATGCATACGCGTAATTAATTGCAAATTCACATTAAATACATTTTTTTCAATCAACCATTCGTACCTCGTTACAATAGCGACTAAGATATTGATTAGGAGAGAAACCCTGTTTTTATTGCATATTTCGACGTTTCAGCTGCATTAGAGCTGATGCGGAGGAGGCAACGGCAACTTGTCTGATTAGAGCTAAAACAGCTCTAATGCGGCTGAAATGTCGAAATATGCAATAAAAACAAGGTTTCTCTCCTAATCAATGTCCTACTCGCTACTTTACCGAGATACAAATGGTTGATTGAAAATAATGTATTTATTGTGAATTTGCAATTAATTACGCGTATACATCAGATTTGTTGCATATGTAATGAATTAATAACAATAAACTGGCAATCCTTAAAAACGTTGGAAAAACGACGAGATAGTCCATTATTCGTTCAAATCACACAAATCAATGTGTTTTCATTAGAATTAACTAAAATGTTCCAGATTTTCCGTGTATGTTACAGAAAGAAGATGTACTGCAAAAACAGCTCTAATGTGGCTGAAACGTTGAAATATGCAAAAAATCAGGGTTTCTCTCCTTGGATACGGATTGTTAGTTTATTGTTATTAATTCATTACATATGCGACAAATCTGATGTATACCCGTAATTAATTGCAAATTCACATTAAATACAATTTTTTCAATTAACCATTCGTAACTCGTTAAATTAGCGAGTAAGATATTGATTAGGAGAGAAACCCTGTTTTTATTGCATATTTCGACGTTTCAGCCGGATTAGAGCCGTTTTAGCTCTAATCAGACAGCAGGCGAAGAGTCACAATAACGTGGCTGAAGTATGTTGACCAGACCACACACTAGAAGTTGAAGGGACGACGACGTTTCGGTCCGTCCTGGACCATTCTCAAGTCGCTTGTGATGAGGAGGTAGAGAACGGGAAATAAATAGGCAAGAGAGAGGTGAGGAGGAAAGTAAGGTGTAGAGAATAGTAGTAATAATGAGAACTGCAGAAGGCCTATTGGCCCATACGAGGCAGCTCCCATTATAACCACCGAAGGAAAGGTAATAGGAATAAGCAGAGGATAGCAAGGGAGCGTAGGAGAAGACAATGAACAGAAAAAGGGGAGAAGAGAGAAAGAAAAGGAAAGAGAAAGAAAGATAAATGGAAGGGGTAAGCTTATGTTAAGTCACGTTTGTTAGAAAGATTAGAGCATTTGTGTACGGACTGTGAAAGGGAAGAGTCATTTTTAATGGGAGCTGCCTCGTATGGGCCAATAGGCCTTCTGCAGTTCTCATTATTACTACTATTCTCTACACCTTACTTTCCTCCTCACCTCTCTCTTGCCTATTTATTTCCCGTTCTCTACCTCCTCATCACAAGCGACTTGAGAATGGTCCAGGACGGACCGAAACGTCGTCGTCCCTTCAACTTCTAGTGTGTGGTCTGGTCAACAATCTAATCAGACAAGTTGCCGTTGCCTCCTCCGCATCAGCTCTAATGTGGCTGAAACGTCGAAATATGCAATAAAAACAGGGTTTCTCTCATGATCAATATATTACTCGCTATTTTAACGCGGTACGATTGTTTGATTGAATATATATAGTGAATTCGTTCACTACATGCGAAAGCGGGGGCTTACTCTCGCCGTTTACCCGTTGGAGCTTTCTCTGTGCCAGAACATTGCCGGAGATTGGAGGAGGTTCAACGGGTCAACGGCGGGAGTAAGCCCCCACTCTCGCATGTAGTAAACGAATTCACTACATATACGATATATATGATGCAAACTCGTATTTCATTGCAAATGCACATTAAATACATTATTTTCAATCAACCATTTGTATCTCGGTAAAGTATCGAGTAGGACATTGATTAGGCGAGAAACCTTGTTTTTATTGCATATTTCGACGTTTCAGCCGCATTAAAGCTGTTTTAGCTCTAATTAGACTCCGCATCAGCTCTAATGCGGCTGAAACGTCGAAATATGCAATAAAAACAGGGTTTCTCTCCTAATCAATATCTTACTCGCTATTGTAACGAGGTACGAATGGTTGATTTAAATAATGTATTTAATGTGAATTTGCAATTAATTACGCGTATACATCAGTTTGTCGCATATGTAATGAATTAATAACAATAAACTGACAATTCGTATCCAAGGAGAGAAACCCTGATTTTATTGCATATTTCGACGTTTCAGCCTCATTAGAGCTGTTTTTGCAGTACATCTTCTTTCTGTAACATACACAGAAAATCTGGAACATTTTGTTAATTCTAATGAAAACACATTGATTTGTGTGATTTGAACAAATATTGGACTCTCTTGTCGTATTTTCCACGTTTTTAAGGATTGCCAGTTTCCGAGTTTCCGAGTTTGAAGACCATAGGACTGGTAAGTCAGGAACAGAAGGATGGGGAGGATGTAGGAAAACTTGAAAAGGATTAGGGTGTGAGGGAGAGGAGGGGTGTTACAGTTAAGTGGCCCAACCACTTTGGGGTTGATTGTAATGAGAGGTGATGGATGAAAGTGTAAGTGATATATGGTGGTTAGTAGAAGGCTCGGTTTTTTTCAGCTGGCGGTGAGTAGCCATAAAACAGATGGTAACTGATTAAGTAGCTACTCGCCGACTTTCCTGGAGAGCTGTGCTTGTTTCTGTATCAGTTGTTGGTGGTTGAGTGGAGTTATTGAATCCTTAAACGGTGGGTTTCAGGTCATAGGAGTTAGGTGTACAGCGGGGCTGGGGGATGCCATTCGTCCTCTTGTGGTAGGTTGCTTAAGATTCTGGGCCTGGAGTAGGCTCTGTCATGGATGTATCTTCTTACTCTTTGTTGGAGGGACATCCTCCTCGATGTGTGGGGCTGGTCGAGCATAGCGTAGTTCGTTGTGTTGAGTACAACAAAGGGGTCCTCACGATTTGGGATGTACATACTTTTCATTTTATATAGCTGTTTGGTTGAGAGACGATTTAGGCGAACGTTCAGTGGGTCGATCTTCAGTGTGGTATGAAGGTCTTCTATGCGCACTCTGTCTAAGAGTGACACATTTGCCACAAATCTGAGTGCCCTGTTCTGGACCCGTTGCAGTTTCAGCATGTTCGATTTCTTTGCCAGAGTGAGTGGGGTGTACGGGTATTCAAGAGTTGGCCGAATGAGCATCTTGTAGAGGTGAAGTTTTACATGTTGCGGGGCCTGATGAAAGCGATATAGCTTGGCTAGTTGAGTCCTGGCAATTGCTGCCTTCCTGTTGATATGTTCATTAGAGTTCAGGAGCCTTGATATGTTATATCCTAGGATCGTGGTTGAGTTTTGTATCCTTGTCAGCGTGCCTCCAATGTTGATAGCTCCCAGAGAGCTAGCCCAGCAGCCTATCGAGCAAAGTTGGATTTTGCTGGGGTTGGTCACGATTTTCCACTCCCTCTCCAAAGTTGCAGTGGCAGCCAATTCTTCCTTGACCTTCCTAATCATCAAGTCGTGTTTTGTCTTTTGTCCTGCAGGCATCGACGTGACAACGTGAATGACATCGTCAGCGAATTGGGTGATAATTGTGTCATTGTGTATGGGGCGTGGCAAATCATTCACGAAAAGGTTAAAGAGCACAGGGCTGATGCATGACCCCTGGGGGACCCCTGCCATTGGTGTGAATGCAGCTGCTGTTTTAGTGTTGAACATTGGGATGATCCTTCTGTTTTTTAGGAAATTGTTAATCAATCTCAGGAGGGTCCAGTTGTGGTGAGGCAGGTTGGACATCTTGAAGAGGAGACCGTCGTGCCAGAGGCTGTCGAATGCCTTGTGTACATCTCTTGTTGCTATTATTGCCGTTTGTTTTTGCTTACGAACGCTGTCGGCTGCGTCGTAGATTACGTTAATTGCATGTTGAGTCGACCTCTGGTACCTGAAACCGAACTGTTTTTCTGTAAAGAGGTGGTGGTATTCCATATAATAATTAATTCTGTTAGACATGATCTTCTCAAAGCATTTCCCTGACGTTTCTAGCAAGGAGATCGGCCGGTAGTTCACAGGGGAGTATCTGCTCTTGCCTGGCTTGGGAATGAATATCATCTTTGCGGTCTTAAGTACAGTGGGTAGGTGCCCGGATGCCGGGATGGCATTATATATGTTAAGAAGGCTTTGGATGTAGTTATCGGGCAAGAACTTTAGTTGGATGAGGGTAATACCAGTAAGCCCCGGAGCTCTGTTTTTGGTATTTTTCAGGACCTCCCTCAACTCTAGAAGAGTGATCGGTCTAGTAATGGGGTGGGATGGATCGAGTTGGGCCTCGTCGATGGTTGGTCTGGTGTGAAGGTTTTCTTCGTTTTCCTGGGCCCAGTTTATTGTTATTAATTCATTACATATGCGACAAATCTCATGTATACGCGTAATTAATTGCAAATTCACATTAAATACATTATTTTCAATCAACCATTCATACCTCGTTACAATAGCGACTAATATATTGATTAAGAGAGAAACCCTGCTTTTATTGCATATTTCGATGTTTCAGCCGCATTGAAATTACGATATTTTATACCGAAAATACGCCAATTACTGAGAGCGGCGATAGGTCACATTTTGCCCAAACCCCTCTGCAGTTTTCAAAATATCCCAAACATCCCAAATTCGACGCTTGAGCCATATTTTGGAGCCAAATTCTGGCTCCCTGTACATATTCGCAGTTTGAAATTACGACTTTTTATACCGAAAATGTGGCAATTACTGTGAGTGGCGATGGGTCACATTTTGCCCAAACCCCAACTGCGGTTTTCAAAATATCCCAAACGTCCCAAATTCGACCCTTAAGCCATATTTTGGAGCCAAACTCTGGCTCTCTGCACGTATTCGCAGTTTGAAATTACGACATTTTATACCGAAAATGTGCCAATTACTGAGAGCGGCGATGGGTCACATTTTGCCCAAACCCCTCTGCAGTTTTCAAAATATCCGAAACATCCCAAATTCGACCCTTGAGCCATATTTTGGAGGCAAATTCTGGCTCTTTGCATGTATTCGCAGTTTGAAATTACTACTTTTATACCGAAAATATGCCAATTACTGAAAGCGGCGATGGATCGCATTTTGCCCAAACCCTCCGTGCAGTTTTCAAAATATCCCAAACATCCCAAATTCGACGCTTGAGCATATTTTGGAGCCAAATTCTGGCTCTCTGCACGTATTCGCAGTTTGAAATTACGACTTTTTATACCGAAAATATGCCAAAAACTGAGAGCGGCGATGGGTCACATTTTGCCCAAACCCCAACTGCGGTTTTCAAAATATCCCAAACATTCCAAACTCGACACTTGAGCCATATTTTGGAGCCAAATTCTGGCTCTCTGCACGTATTCGCAGTTTGATATTACGAATTTTTATACCGAAAATATGCCAATTACTGACACCGGCGATGGGTCACATTTTGCCCAAACCCACCCTGCAGTTTTCAAAATATCCCAAACATCCCATGCGAGAGTGTGGGCTTACTCCCGCCGTTTACAGTTGGACCTCCTCCAGTCTCCGGCAATGTTCTGGCACAGAGAAAGCTCCAACGGGTAAACGGCCAGAGTAAGCCCCCGCTCTTGCATGTAGTGAACGAATTCACGACATATATTCAATCAACCAATCGTACCTCGTTAAAATAGCGAGTAATATATTGATCATGAGAGAAACCCTGTTTTTATTGCATGTTTCGACGTTTCAGGCACATTAGAGCTGATGCGGAGGAGGCAACGGCAACTTGTCTGATTAAAGCTAAAACCGCTCTAATCCGGCTGAAACGTCGATATATACAATAAAAACAGGGTTTCTCTCCTAATCAATATCTTACTCGCTAATTTATCGAGGTACGAATGGTAGATTGAAAGTATTGTATTTAATGTGAATTTGCAATAAATTACGCGTATACATCAGATTTGTCGCATATGTAATGAATTAATAACAATAAACTGACAATCCGTATCCAAGGAGAGAAACCCTGATTTTATTGCATATTTCGACGTTTCAGCCGCATTAGAGCTGTTTTTGCAGGTGTCGGGTCAGGTCGTGTCGGGTCAGGTCGTGTCGGGTCAGGTCGTGTCGGGTCAGATCGTGCCGGGTCAGGTCGTATCGGGTCAGGTCGTGTCGGGTCAGGTCGGGTCAGGTCGTGTCGGGTCAGGTCGTGTTGGGTCAGGTCGTGTCGGATCAGGTCGTGTTGGGTCAGGTCGTGTCGGGTCAGGTCGTGTCGGGTCAGGTCGTGTCGGGTCAGGTCGTGTAGGGTCAGGTTGTGTCGGGTCATGTCATATAAAGCATATAAAGCGACGAATAAAGTGCCGAATAAAGCGACGAATAAAGTGCCGAATAAAGCGACAAATAAAGCATAAATAAAAAAAATAAGAATAATAAAATAAATAAAAATAATAAATAAATAAAAATGAATAAATAAAGCGACAAATAAATCGTCGGGTAAATCGTCGGGTAAATCGTCGGGTAAAGCGTCGAGTAAAGCGTCGGATAAATCGTCGGGTAAAGCGTCGGATAAATCGTCGAGTAAAGCGTCGGATAAAGCGTCGGATAAATCGTCGGGTAAATCGTCGGGTAAAGCGTCGGGTAAAGCGTCGGGTAAAGCGTCGGGTAAAGCGTCGGATAAAGCGTCGGGTAAAGCGTCGGGTAAAGCGCCGAATAAAGCACAAATAAAAATAAATAAAAAATAAAAAATAAGAATAAAAGAAGTAGAAATAAATAAAAATTAATAAATAAAGCGTCGGGTAAAGCGTCCGGTAAAATCCGGTAAAGCGGGATTCGTCCGGTAAAGCGTCCGGTAAAATGTCGGGTAAATCGTCGGATAAAAGTCGGATAAATCGTCGGGTAAAGTGTCGGGTAAAGCGTCGGGTAAAGCGTCGAATAAAGCGTCGGGTAAATCGTCATTGGACAACATTTTAAACAAAATTGTTTCTAGAACTCGAAACATTTTGTTTAAAATTAATAAGTTTAGATTTAGGAGGGAGCGGGGAAAATACTGGTTCGGTAACAGGGCTGTTGATTTGTGGAACCAGTTATCATCTAACAAGGCAGAAGTACGATCCATTGATCATTTCATGCGAGAAATATATATATGTATAAACTTGGCGACCCCAAGTAATATATATATATATATATATATATATATATATATATATATATATATATATATATATATATATATATATATATATATATATATATATATATATATATATATATATATATATATATATATATATATATAAACTTGGCGACCCAAGAATGGCCGTGTCGGATTTACATATAAATATAATTATATATATATATATATATATATATATATATATATATATATATATATATATATATATATATATATATATATATAATAACAATAAAAAGGAAGGGAGTACCACCTCTGGCTGGAAGAAGGGGAACACGTAGCCTCGAAGGAAATCACACATAACGCATTGGAGGGAATGTAGGTCCTCTCCAATACAGTTTCTGTGTGCTTTTCTCCTACCACCCCCTTCCTTTTATATATATATATATATATATATATATATATATATATATATATATATATATATATATATATATGTCGTACCTCGTAGCCAGAACGCACTTCTCAGTCTACTATGCAAGGCCCGATTTGCCTAATAAGCCAAGTTTTCATGAATTAATATATTTTCTCAATTTTTTTTCTTATGAAATGATAAAGCTACCCATTTCATTACATATGAAGTCAATTTTTTTTATTGGAGTTAAAATTAACGTAGTTATATGACCGAACCTAACCAACCCTACCTAACCTAACCTAACCTATCTTTATAGGTCAGGTTAGGTTAGATAGCCGAAAAAAGTTAGGTTAGGTTAGGTTAGGTAGGTTAGGTAGTCGAAAAACAATTAATTCATGAAAACTTGGCTTATTAGGCAAATCGGGCCTTGCATAGTAGGCTGAGAAGTGCGTTCTGGCTACTAGGTACGACATATATATATATATATATATATATATATATATATATATATATATATATATATATATATATATATATATGTTGTACCTAGTAGCCAGAACGCACTTCTCAGCCTACTATGCAAGGCCCGATTTGCCTAATAAGCCAAGTTTTCATGAATTAATTATTTTTCGACTACCTAACCTACCTAACCTAACCTAACCTACCTTTTTCGGCTACCTAACCTAACCTAACCTATAAAGATAGGTTAGATTAGGTTAGGTAGGGTTGGTTAGGTTCGGTCATATAACTACGTTAATTTTAACTCCAATAAAAAAAAATTGACCTCATACATAATGAAATGGGTAGCTTTATCATTTCATAAGAAAAAAATTTGAGAAAATATGTTAATTCATGAAAATTTGGCTTATTAGGCATATCGGGCTTTGCATAGTAGGCTGAGAAGTGCGTTCTGGCTACTAGGTACGACATATATATATATATATATATATATATATATATATATATATATATATATATATATATATATATATTAAAACAAACTGTGTTTGTTTAACAAACAACACAGAAATCATTGATAGATACAGCGACAGCAGGCGGCCTTGACATCTGCGAGGCACTACACATCAAGAAGTCAACACCAGCAATCAACAGCCAATTAACGCACAACTATATTCTACCCACTTCAAGACTCCCCTCCAATAGAGAAACATCAAGAAATATGGGCCAATAGGCCTTCTGCAGTTCTATTGGAACCCGACTTCTACTTCTACAAATCTATACCCCGTTTTCCATGTTCTGTGTTTCACCCCACTAATGTATTACATCACCTCACCCAAATGCAGGTATAAGAGCCAATGTTTGTTTCATAAAATATATATATATATATATATATATATATATATATAGTATATATATATATATATATATATAAATCGACTAAATTTGGGCATTATATATATATATATATATATATATAATATATATAATATATATTCATCAACCTCTCTGCCGGCACAGCAGGAGCCGCGGCGACACACAGAGAAAGAGACAAGTCAGCCAAGTACAGGCAATTAGATCATCGGTACAACTTCGTTCCAATAGGGTCTGAGACCCTATTCCCATGGGGAGAGAGTGCAAGAAGGTTTCTAAAGGATCTTGGTTCCAAGCTCATTGACACCACAAGAGACCCTAGAGCGGCAAGTTTCTCTTTCAGCGCCTCAGTGTCGCGATCCAGAGGGGGAATGCTCGCTGCATCCTCCGTTCCTGCCCAACGTCGGAGGGGTTCAAGGAAATCTACAGCCTCTAGGAAGCGAACTATTTTGTGTCCTCTTAATGTTCATTTTTTGTATACAATCAGATATGTAACTGTATAACCTTGCTTAATAACGTGTACACCATAAAAAAAAGGCGGGGTGGTAGGAGAAGCGAACACCCTATTTCATTCAGAGTTAAATGGCAAGTTTTTCCCTGAATGCTCTGTGTTCCCTTCTCTGAGGCTGTGGGTCCCTATAATTGCACCAGAGGTGATACCCCCC
>WNGS01153240.1:0-22288 GCA_020271785.1 Procambarus virginalis
CTGTACACTGTTCTGTATACTGTACACTGTTCTGTATACTGTACACTGTTCTGTATACTGTACACTGTTCTGTATACTGTACACTGTTCTGTATACTGTACACTGTTCTGTATACTGTACACTGTTCTGTATACTGTACACTGTTCTGTATACTGTACACTGTTCTGTATACTGTACACTGTTCTGTATACTGTACGGGTTCTGTATACTGTACACTATTCTGAAAAATGTACGGGGTTCTGTATACTGTATGCTGTTCTGTATACTGTACACTGTTCTGTATACTGTACACTGTTCTGTATACTGTACACTGTTCTGTATACTGTACGCTGTTCTGTATACTGTACACTGTTCAGTATACTGTACACTGTTCTGTATACTGTACACTGTTCTGTATACTGTACGCTGTTCTGTATACTGTACGCTGTTCTGTATACTGTACACTGTTCTGTATACTGTACGGGGTTCTGTATACTGTACACTATTCTGAAAAATGTACGGGGTTCTGTATACTGTACACTGTTCTATATACTGTACACTGTTCTGTATACTGTACACTGTTCTGTATACTGTACGAGGTTCTGTATATTGTATGGGGTTCTGTACACCGTATGGGGTTCTGTATACTGTACGGGGTTCTGTATTGTGTACGGGGTTCTGTATATTGTTCTGAGTTCTGTATACAGTACACTATTCTGTATGCTGTATGGGGTTCTGTATACTGTACGGGGTTCTGTATACTGCACTTGGTTCTTTATACTGTACGGGGGTTCTGTATACTGTACGGGGTTCTGTATACTGCACTTGGTTCTGTATACTGTACGCTGTTCTGTATACTGTACTAGGTTCTGTATATTGTATGAGGTTCTCTATACTGTATGAGGTTCTGTACATTGTACGGGGTTCTGGGTTCTGTGTGTTTTTCTCCTTCATGTCTGTTTCATGCTCTATGTTTATATGTTATTCTCTCCTTTTTGTACATTTCGTGTTTATTTAATAAATAAAAAAATCGCCTATAATACACCCATCGTGAGTGGTGGGGTTTAAGACATTGGCAGGTAGGCTGTTCCAGGGGTCTATAGCCCTTTGGGTGGAAAAACGTTGTTTTTTTTTCCTATATTTTGACTTGATTGATTGATAAAGATTAAGTCTTCCAAAAGGTGGCACGGGCATGAATAGCCCGTAAGAGGAGGCTCTTTCGAGACATTACCAGTACCAATATCTAGCTGACACTAGAGTTGTGTGGACGGATGAGGGTTGTGATTGTGACCTGTTGAGCTTGATTAAGCTGTTGCCTCATGTATATGTTACATGCGACCTTTTAATGAAATGGTCTGGATCGCGATTCACTAAATCCTCCAATTTGTTCAATATTTTATAAGTTTCGATCGGAGCCGCCATGCCCCGTCTGGCTTGCTGTGTTAGTCCTGTGGCCCTCAACCGTTCCTGGTATGGGAGCCACCATGCCCCGTCTGGCTTGCTGTGTTAGTCCTGTGGCCCTCAACCGTTCCTGGTATGGGAGCCACCATGCCCCGTCTGGCTTCCTGTGTTAGTCCTGTGGCCCTCAACCGTTCCTGGTATGGGAGCAACCATGCCCCGTCTGGCTTGCTGTGTTAATCCTGTGGCCCTCAACCGTTCCTGGTATGGGAGCCACCATGCCACGTCGGGGAAGATTGACTAGGTTCCAATCCTTAACATTACGCCTCTCTTCACGCAGCAGTGAAACGATTTGACGGGTCGTATTCCGGAGTTTTAATTAAGATTAATATTAATCTTAGGACTTAGCCGTATTAAGATAAAGGACCTGCCCGAAACGCTATGCGTGCTAGTGGGTTTACAAGAATGTAAAAACTGGTGGACCATCCCAGTAGTAGGCGTCCATTTGTCTCAGTTGACTATGGAGTTCCGTTCTGGTTGTCGGTCTGGAGTGGCCTCTCCAGGGCGCTAAGCCAGGGTAGGTTGATACGGGAGAGAATCTGCCACCCATGCAGCAGGTCCCCCTCTCCACAGCATCAATCGTCTCAATTGGAAAGGCAAACGCCAATAAGATTGGTTCCAGCGCCGTCGCAGGAACTGTCAGGACGAGGTTGAAGGTAACAACGAACTGCCCAGGGGCTCCAGCTCCAGAGTTAACCTCGAAGTTGGTAAAAGAAGGCACAGGGACTCCAACCCCAGAGTGTTTTTTGTTGTTGTTGCTCTTTTTGTGGGGGGAAAGGAGGAAAGTTAGGGAAGAAAAAAATGAGGAAACTTAGGAAAAATGGAGGATCCATTGACAAGCTGCCGGCTTCCCGTCTCCGTCGTGACCACTAGACACAAGGTTACTTTAGGCATTAGGACACTATAGGAATTATCATCATCAGGAAAAGATCATCGAGGCAAATGGGGGACCTTCGACAAGCCGCCGGCCTCCTGTCCTCATCGAGGCCACTATTAGTAGCTCTCAAGTAAACTCAGATAATTATTACACTTCGATATCTAAGTAATTCCGTCTTATTACAAGTTTGTAAAGAACGTTTCTCATGCCTCCGTGGCACAATTGGTTAGCGCGTTCGGCTGTTAACCGAAAGGTTGGTGGTTCGAGCCCACCCGGGGGCGATTATTTAGGCCAACTCTAGGGGTTGACCTCGGACAAGACCGACATAACACACTTGACAGCGATGTCACACTTGGCCCCGTGATCCAGCCCGTCCTCCTCAAGTCTGCCAATGTCAACACTTGGCCCCGTGATCCAGCCCGTCCTCCTCAAGTCTGCCAACGTCAACACTTGGCCCCGTGATCCAGACCGTCCTTCTCAAGTCTCCCAATGTCAACACTTGGCCCCGTGATCCAGCCCGTCCTCCTCAAGTCTGCCAACGTCAACACTTGGCCCCGTGATCCAGCCCGTCCTCCTCAAGTCTGCCAACGTCAACACTTGGCCCCGTGATCCAGCCCGTCCTCCTCAAGTCTGCCAACGTCAACACTTGGCCCCGTGATCCAGCCCGTCCTCCTCAAGTCTGCCAACGTCAACACTTGGCCCCGTGATCCAGCCCGTCCTCCTCAAGTCTGCCAACGTCAACACTTGGCCCCGTGATCCAGCCTGTCCTCCTCAAGTCTCCCAACGTCAACACTTGGCCCCGTGATCCAGCCCGTCCTCCTCAAGTCTGCCAACGTCAACACTTGGCCCCGTGATCCAGCCCGTCCTCCTCAAGTCTGCCAACGTCAACACTTGGCCCCGTGATCCAGCCCGTCCTCCTTAAGTCTGCCAACGTCAACACTTGGCCCCGTGATCCAGCCCGTCCTCCTCAAGTCTGCCAACGTCAACACTTGGCCCCGTGATCCAGCCCGTCCTCCTCAAGTCTGCCAACGTCAACAAACTCTCGGGCGTAAGTGACCTTATCCTAACACAACAGAGAACGGCACAGTATGTCAACGTGGCGACCCATCCTCCTGTTTAGACAGTAGTTGTTGTATGTGCACCATAGTACAAACGTTGACCTACTAAGTCATTATATAATAGAACTTACTAATCACTTTATAGTCTGAAGTCGTAATTATAGTCTTAATTATAGACTCTTTATAGTCGGAAGTGAAGTATATAGTACTAATCACTTTATAGTCTGAAAAAATAAAGCTAAAAAATATACATATATATATATTCCGAGGTCTAGTATAGCACACATATGTACAATATTAAGCCTCAGATAGAGTGTATTAGGCCTAGGAAGGTTCAATTAGTTAATACAACACTTTCAGGCTCCCCGCAAACAAGGAAAAAAGTTAGTGTAATGTGCTCTCGGCGTTTCGGGCGATCGAGCGGAAACACTGAAAAGTGTATATTCTTTTTCACTGTCCTGCTCTTAATTCTCGATGTACACATTTCATTTTTTACCAATGTGTTCGCAATAGAATGTTCTAGGAGAACATATGTATAAAGTGTCACCAAACTGTGATTTAAACCACTACCAATAAAGAAACTACGTGGATCACTAGCCGTGAGCTCTAAACAGGGACTAGATGTTTCCATTCTTTTCAGGGTTGTCAACTCCACACTTGTCCTACAGCTTACATTTGGTATCTTTGAGATCGCAATAAAATTCCCTACACGGACATATGCATATAAATGAAGAATGATGATCGCGGCCCACCCGCAAGAGTGTGGGAAGTGGGCTAAGTGTTATCTGTTACCGCACATCGGCCATCTACAATAGTTTTATCACAAAGGTACAAGACAATGCCGTTCTCTAAAATAGGCTATGTGGCCTATTGACTAAAGAAAACGTAAATTTTATGGCAAACATGTTCATATTATCCCCAAGTCGATCGGATAAGAATTGAGTTTTATAGAAATATTTGTTCGTCGGACATAAAAAAATGTCCAACAATAACATACGGGCGGCTTCAAGTGACCCCCGACGGACTCGCTCTTGTGTCCACGGTGGAGGAAAGTGATTATTAAGGTTGTCTTTGCAATATAAATACAAAACCTTTTCCGGTTTGTCTAAATTCAATGGTACAAATTTCTACTTTAATTGCGTTGTACGTCGATATATTTACTTTGGTCCTCATCGTTACTATAAGTACTACCAACACAAGAGGATGGGCTGCAATGTCACGAGCCGTTACCATTTTCTAGTACGACAATTTTTGGTCTTGGGAAGAGTATTCGTCAAAGGCGCCGTCCTATTAGGAGGACGGGTTGAACCTCTACATACCTAGTTTTGGCGGCATAACACATCAATTTAGAAAATAATATATAATTATAAACAGCCTCCCAGTCCTTTGGAGCTCATCAAATGTTTAATATATGTAAAGTCGCCAAAGATTGAGATAAAATGTTCGTAAGTACTTGCATAACTGATTGATGAATCTAGGTCCAGACACTAAATTTAATTCTTATGCTTGGAATGTTTACATGCAAGAAGAGTTGGTATAGACCTCAACAAACACGACAGATCAGCCTCCAGGGCTGAGTGGATCCCATACTTATCCTGTAGACCCCATGTATACCTATCCTGTGAGCGTTAGTGCCTCCAATACATGTCCTGTTCATGAGTGGTAGTGAACCCATACCCATCGTGTGCAGCAGTGATCACATGCTATGATGTATGTCATACGCAGCAGCTGTGCACAGTAACCATGATGTGCGCATCCCATGCTCAAGATCAGTACGTACTGGTGCGTTACTGCGCAGGAACACTGATACTTTTATTTTTGAAGAAAATATTACCAATTATAATATTATAAAAGATGTATAAAATGTATCATCCAAAAAATATGAGCAGCAGAGTGGCGCAGTGGAAGCGTGCTGGGCCCATAACCCAGAGGTCCGTAGATCGAAACTACGCTCTGCTACGAAATTGTTTTGAAATTTTAATGTATTAATAATGTTTTTTCATTACAAATGTAGGTACATAGCAGAGTCTTGCTACCCCCTTCAATATAAGTAATTACAAATTACAGGTTGAGCTAGCTATATGTTAAAAAATAAAGGCACAATAACGAACGTGGGAGATTTGTACCTGAATTTACCTGTTCCTAGTGTCCTCGACGGATAGCGGAAGCCATCGGCTTGTCAAAGATCCCCCCTCCCCTCATGGTTCATGAGAATTGTTTCTATTTGGATATTGAACTGAGGTAATATCTTGGTATTTAACGACTTCGCCGGTTAGACAATTCCATGGGATAACCCTAGTTTATAATATAGTTCATTTAATATGCACCCCATACCCGTCCTGTGGGCGGTAGTGGAAAGAGTTACAGAGGCACATAATGGGCTCAGGGACTGAACCCAACAATTCATTTACCTGAGCAAGTTAATCTTGCTGAGAGAGTTACAAAAGTCAATGCACATCATCACATCAACAATGGGCTCGAGACCGCCCACAAGTACAGTTTCTAAATTAAGCAAGTGACATGTGGAAAGCCCTACAGCGAGAAACATTTGTACGCTAACCAACTGTGTTACGGAGGATACGCTCTCTAAAACCTTACACATATTTCCTCCTGCTTCTTACCGCTCTCTGACGCTCTAGTAACACTTCCTACTACTCTCTGACGCTCTAGTAACACTTCCTCCCGCTCTCTGACGCTCTAGTAACACTTCCTCCCACTCTCTGACGCTCTAGTAACACTTCCTCCCGCTCTCTGACGCTCTAGTAACACTTCCTCCCACTCTCTGACGCTCTAGTAACACTTCCTCCCGCTCTCTGACGCTCTAGTAACACTTCCTCCCGCTCTCTGAAGCTCTAGTAACACTTCCTCCCGCTCTCTGACGCTCTAGTAACACTTCCTCCCACTCTCTGACGCTCTAGTAACACTTCCTACCGCTCTCTGACGCTCTAGTAACACTTCCTCCCACTCTCTGACGCTCTAGTAACACTTCCTCCCGCTCTCTGACGCTCTAGTAACACTTCCTCCTGCTCTCTGACGCTCTAGTAACACTTCCTCCTGCTCTCTGACGCTCTAGTAACACTTCCTCCCACTCTCTGACGCTCTAGTAACACTTCCTCCCACTCTCTGACGCTCTAGTAACACTTCCTCCCGCTCTCTGACGCTCTAGTAACACTTCCTCCTGCTCTCTGACGCTCTAGTAACACTTCCTCCTGCTCTCTGACGCTCTAGTAACACTTCCTCCCACTCTCTGACGCTCTAGTAACACTTCCTCCCGCTCTCTGACGCTCTAGTAACACTTCCTCCCGCTCTCTGACGCTCTAGTAACACTTCCTCCTGCTCTCTGACGCTCTAGTAACACTTCCTCCTGCTCTCTGACGCTCTAGTAACACTTCCTCCCGCTCTCTGACGCTCTAGTAACACTTCCTCCTGCTCTCTGACGCTCTAGTAACACTTCCTCCCGCTCTCTGACGCTCTAGTAACACTTCCTCCCGCTCTCTGACGCTCTAGTAACACTTCCTCCCGCTCTCTGACGCTCTAGTAACACTTCCTCCCGCTCTCTGACGCTCTAGTAACACTTCCTCCCGCTCTCTGACGCTCTAGTAACACTTCCTCCTGCTCTCTGACGCTCTAGTAACACTTCCTCCTGTTCTCTGAAGCACTAATAACACCACCTCCTGTTGCCTCATGAAGCACACACCTTACAAATACTGTCTACTGCTTCCTACCACTGGCTCCCGCTCTCTGAAGCCCTAAAATCATTTCCTCCTGCTTCCTCCCGTTCGATCCCGCTCTCTGCAACCCGTCCTCGCAAATTTAATAAGTCAATATTGACTTATTAAATATTAAATACTGATGTGTCCGAATTCAATTCAAACCTTAGTAATCTAATACTCGGTAGCAGACTGAACAAAAACCATCTAATTATCGCAGGGGACTTTAATATTGACCTCTGCGAGCCTGAACACCCTACTGCTGTTAGCTTCCTCAACTGTATGAATTCCTGCTTCCTCATACCCTTAATCACTAGACCTACTAGAATCACTGATAGTACTGCCACGACTCTTGATCACATTTGGACCAACATAACCTCTCCGCTTACTTCAGGTATAATCACCGATAGCACAACAGACCATTACCCCACATTTCTCTTAACTAACATTAACAAACCACCTGTAGAGTTAAGGGAGATAAGTTTTAGGCTGCACAATGAATCTGCTATAGGCAATTTTATAACTGCTGCTGATAATGTCAACTGGGAGTCCGAGTTAGGTAACATAGGGGACATCAACCTAGCAGTGCAATCTTTTCTTCAAAACACTCTTAGCCTTTATAACACCCACTGTCCTATGCTTACAAAACAAGTCACTACCAAAAGGCTTAACAATCCCTGGCTTACAAAGAGAATACTTAAAGCCATTAATAAAAAACATGACCTTGAGAAGAAGTATAGGTTAGGAACCGTCTCCAAAGAATTCTCAAAGAATTACTCGTTACTGCTATCTAAGATAATTAGACGAGCCAAAACTAAATACTACGAAGATAAATTTACCCAAATAAAGAGCAACATTCAAAAAACTTGGAGCACAATTTCACAAATATTGGGATCAAAGAAGATTTTAAACAACAAACCAACACTCCTGTCCAATAACGATGGTCAGCTTTCAGCCTCTGATTCTGCTATTGAGTTCAATAGGTTCTTCTCTTCCACTGGGTTATCCCTTGCAAATGAATATTCCATCTTCCAGTACTGACGTTAAGGACTATCTTACAGGTAACTATCCACAGTCTCTGTACCTAAAGCCTACTAATTCCACTGACGTCAATGAGATACTCCTTTCCCATAAAACCAAGTCTAGTGCCCTTGAGGAGATACCAACATTAATTTACAAAAAAGCCTCCAGATCCTTAGCCCCTGCAATTGCAGTGCTCTTCAACAAGTCTCTTGAACTCCAAACCTTTCCACATATTCTAAAAAAGGCGAGAGTAACCCCTGTCCACAAATGTGGTGATCTCACAGATGTTAACAACTACAGACCTATTTCAATCCTTCCTAACTTATCAAAAATTTTGAAAAAGTAATCTACAAGCAGCTTTACTCTTATCTAGCCAAGCACAATATACTTAGCTCTTGCCAATATGGCTTCAGACCCAAAAAAGCACTAACGATGCACTTATTAGTATGATTAACTTAATTCATGAAGCTCTTGATAAAAATGAGTTCCCTGTTGGGTTATTTGTGGACCTGCGTAAGGCTTTCGACACTGTCAACCACCAAAACCTTCTTCTTAAATTACATCATTATGGAGTCAGAGGACACTCCCTGCAATACCTCAAATCTTACCTTACTGACAGGCTCCAGTATGTTTCTGTGAATAATTCAATTTCTCCCACCCTACCCATCAACATTGGTGTTCCTTAGGGCAGCATACTTGGCCCTCTCCTCTTTCTCATCTTCATTAATGACCTTCCAAATGCCTCCCAACACCTCAAACCTATTCTATTTGCTGACGACACAACCTTCATTTACTCCAGTCCTGACCCCCTTGCTCTAAATGCCACAGTAAATACTGAGCTAAATAAAGTCCATCTTTGGCTAACTGCCAACAAACTCACCCGTAACATTGACAAAACTTTCTATATTCTGTTTGGCAATAAATCCTCTAATCAAATAAATCTCAAAATAAACAATACCCAAATTTGTAACAAATTAGATGGGAAATTCCTTGGTGTTCTCATTGACCACAAGCTGAATTTCCAGGGACACATTCTAAATATATCAAAAAAGTTTCAAAAACTGTTGGCATTCTTTCTAAGATCAGATATTATGTACCCCGCCCTGCCCTGGTTACTCTCTATTACTCCCTCATCTATCCATACCTCAACTATGGTATTTGTGCTTGGGGTTCTACTACCCAAAATCATTTACGTCCTCTAATTACTCAACACAAAGCTGCTATTAGGACAATATCCAACTCTGGCCCCAGACATCACTCGGTACCCCTACTCAAATCTCTGAATATGTTAGATATTAAGTCACTGCACATTCTCTCATGTGTATTATACATATATAAAACGCTGAACTGTAATGCCAATCCTGACGTCAAAAACTTCATTGAAGGTTGTAACAGAACCCATGAGCACCACACCAGAAATAAATACAGTTTTGATATTCCAAGAGTACGGCTTAATCAAACTAGAAATGCTCTACAAATCAAGGGACCCAGAATGTGGAATGACCTCCCCAACCATGTTAAAGACACACAACACATTATTACTGTGTTGCAGCGTTCATAATATTTTATTTCATTGTTGCATTATTTACAACCCTTTTGTTCTGTGGTGCAAAACTCACAACGTATATGTACATTAAAAATAATATGGAATTGAAAAGATAGATAAAAGGTGATGGGAAAAAACCAAGCTATAAAAAGATAAGTAGAAATAAATTAAACAAATAAAACAGAAAAGAATAAAAAATTACATGCAATTGAATAGTTATTAAAGATGATTAAGTGTATAAATACAAGTCATTATGTATCTAAAAATGTGAATGGATTAATAAATACATGATGATTTAAGAAATCATTTAAATGTGATAAATAGGTTATTATAAATGTGGTAAAAGGTTATTAATAGATAAAAAGAAAATATTAAATAAACACATAAAACGGGAAAGAATAAATAAATTATGTGCAGATGAATAGTTATTTAAGCTGGTTAAGTGTACAAATACAAGTGATTAAGAATCTATAAAATGTGAATGGATTAATGGACATGATGAATAAAGAACTAATTTAAATGTGATGAATATGTATGTAAAATGTGCTAGAATAGATCTATAAAAGTGAATACATATTAAAGAGGAATAAATAGATGAAAAAATAGGACTCAGTAATTCCAATTAAAGCATTATTTCTGCAATATGTTAAAAAAAAAGAAGTGGCAGGCTAAGTGGTCGAACCGTTGACCGCGTGAACACCGGGTCCGACCTCCCTCTCTGGCCACGACGCTTCCTGCTTAATGAAGAACTCAACAGTCATACATTCATCCACTTCATCATACATCATCAACTGACAATTGAGGCGAGTGAAGGAGAAAGTCGGGAAGGAAAATTAATCTTTATGAGAAGAGGATGTAAGGTAAGGTAAGGAAATGATGAGGTGAAAGCGCCAGGCCAGTATGAATATATAACACTTGGAAGGGACATTAGGATGGGCTGGGATGTGAGGACGGAGTGAAGGAACGGTGCTCAACCACTTGGACCATCGGGGATCGAACGCCGACCCTGCAAGATGGCGTTGAAAAACTGTGCCCAATCGCTTGCATCTTACGAGATTGAACAGAAAACTTATTTTATAGACATTGTAGATCTCAATAAAATTAAACAAAGCGAACTGCACGAAGTTATTTTCTCTAATTTATTAAGGCACATTTGGGAGTTATTCTACTTAGTATTTATTTATTAAATAATGTGTTAGCATAGGTTTTTTATTGGTATACATTAACAGCTTAAACACCCTAATAATCAGTGAACCATCTTGCTTAACGCTTAAGTATTATTGAGGACTAAAGCTGATTTGTACATTTTATCTTGTCTAGAACGCAAGGCAGAGAAAAAAAGTAAATATCAAGTGTATTTGACGCATTGATCAGATAAGATTTTTCTTATCTTAGGTTTCAAATGTTTGCCCGAAGCTTAAATAAAAATGTCTTGAAGTTTTTTCTATATTAAGGATTTAAGTGAAAAGGTACTTAATGACATTTAAATATCGTATTGTCACAAAATTATGTAATATTATAGTACTGGTTTAATGTCTTGAACTTATTTTTCTGTACTGAAGACTTCAGATAACTGAAGAAATAAAGATAATGTGATAAAAAGAGAATATATAAAACTTGCTTAAATTGATAAATAAAACGTGATTGAACTAATTGTTATGTGTTTCAACACATAACACGTTATTTCAATGTTGAAATACCCAAAACATATTAATAGGTTTTGAAACATTCACAAAACATTATTTATGTTGTAACACTCACAATGCATCATTATTGCTAGACTGCAACACTCACAGCACGTCATTGCAGAGTTGAAACACTCACAACACGGTATTACAGTGTTGCAATTTTGCAACTCTCATCGTGCAGTTTGTGATGCAACACTCACATTCCCATCGAACGTTTAACGTTGTATTCTTGCCTGATATAAATGTTTTATTGCTAATATGTACATTTAAAAAATCTTAGCGATTGAATAAATCAACAAAAGATGATATAAAATATAACTAACAAGTGATTAAATCGATGAATAAAAAATATTTGAATAAATTAAACGTGATTGAAGAAACAAATTACATTAGATTGAACATGTAATAAAGGTGATAAACTAGAGAAATATAAGTAATTAAATATCTGAAAACAGGTGATTGCAGTGGTAAATGATGCTAGAACAAATAGATAAACTGATATAAATAAATATATTAAAGTTGCCGAAAATGACAAATAAAACGTGATTGAACATTTTATATGTAATTAAATAGAAGAAAATTGCGATTGAGTAATTTAGACTGAATGATTATTTAACTAAGTGAAAAAAGGAAAATGAAACCTATGAGGTCGAACTGGTGAGGGCGTGAACACCGGGTCCGACCTCCCAGTCTGGCCACGACTGTTGTAACTGGTGAGGGCGTGAACACCGGGTCCGACCTCCCAGTCTGGCCACGACTGTTGTAACTGGTGAGGGCGTGAACACCGGGTCCGACCTCCCAGTCTGGCCACGACTGTTGTAACTGGTGAGGGCGTGAACACCGGGTCCGACCTCCCAGTCTGGCCACGACTGTTGTAACTGGTGAGGGCGTGAACACCGGGTCCGACCTCCCAGTCTGGCCACGACTGTTGTAACTGGTGAGGGCGTGAACACCGGGTCCGACCTCCCAGTCTGGCCACGACTGTTGTAACTGGTGAGGGCGTGAACACCGGGTCCGACCTCCCAGTCTGGCCACGACTGTTGTAACTGGTGAGGGCGTGAACACCGGGTCCGACCTCCCAGTCTGGCCACGACTGTTGTAACTGGTGAGGGCGTGAACACCGGGTCCGACCTCCCAGTCTGGCCACGACTGTTGTAACTGGTGAGGGCGTGAACACCGGGTCCGACCTCCCAGTCTGGCCACGACTGTTGTAACTGGTGAGGGCGTGAACACCGGGTCCGACCTCCCAGTCTGGCCACGACTGTTGTAACTGGTGAGGGCGTGAACACCGGGTCCGACCTCCCAGTCTGGCCACGACTGTTGTAACTGGTGAGGGCGTGAACACCGGGTCCGACCTCCCAGTCTGGCCACGACTGTTGTAACTGGTGACCGCGTGAACACCGGGTCCGACCTCCCAGTCTGGCCACGACTCTTCCTGCTTAATGAAGAACTCAACACTCATACATTCATCCACTTCATCATACATCTGCAATTAACCGTTGAGGTCTGAGAAGCAAAAATCTGAGAAAAAAATCTGAGGAAAATATATAAGGTAAGGCAGGGTAATTATGAGGCGCTAGACCAGGTTGCCCATATATAACACTTGGAAGGAACATTAGGATGAGCTGGGATGTGAGGACGGATTAGAGGAAGGCTAACCAACCACTTCGACCTTCGGGGATCGAACATAAATATATTTTATTGACAGTATAGATATAAATGATTTAAACAGAGGAAACTGTACAGTTGTTCTCTTGAATTCTTTATGGTATATCAAGATGTTATTCAACTTAATATTTATTAAATAAATTACAACTTTTGAGGATAGGTTGTTTAAAGACATTGATGTGCTCACCTAGATGTGCTCACCTAGATGTGTTAAACTAGAAGAGCTCACCTAAATGTGCTCACTTAGATGCGCTCGCCCTAGTTATCAGCGTTAAGTATTACGGAGAACTAAAGCCGATTTTTACATTTAAATATGTTTATCTAGTAATGATTACATGACAGGAATTTTATCTTTATGATTAGAACAAAATTAAAACAGCGCATTTGGCGTATAAATGTTGAATTTTTATTTTTACTTTTAGTTCGCCTCGAGTGCTGAAAGAAAGTAGCAACAGATCGATGGAAATTGACTTTATAGGGTGTTTAAACTCATAAGATTCAAATATTTGCCATAAACCTTTAGAAAAAAATGGACTTCAAGTTATATCCACTAACGTATGTAAAATTATGATATTAGCTAGGGTAAATATGATAATATTAGAGTAACAGTTATGTCATTATGGTAATATTTATTGTAAATACACGTTTATTCCTTTATATGTACAGAGGAAATATACAGATATTCCTATCAACATGTTACGGAATAGCGTGCTTTACGTTGCAATACAGGAATGAGTTATTGTGGGTATTGCAACACACGAATGAGGTGTTATTGATGCAACACAGAAATACTGTGTATGTTGCAACACAGGACTAACATATTTGTTGTGAACGTTGCAACAAAAAACTATACCGTGAGTGATGCATCACGTTATTTATGTTTTGCAACGCTGCGCTCACTCACCACATATTATCCCTGTGTTGCAATGCTCCAACTCTCGCAATAAAATATCCCCGTGTTGCATCCCTCAAACCACATTATTTCTGTGTTGCAACTCTCGCAACACGTTATACCTGTCTGTTGCACGCAACATACACAACACGTTATTCCTGTCCACTGCAACATTCACAAGAAATTATTCCTGTATGACAACGGTGCAACTCTCACAACACATTATTACTGTGTTTCAGCGTTCATTATACTTTACATCTGCGCTGCATTATTCACGTTATTTGTGATATTGTTATATATGCGGTGCAACTCTCACAATACGCTAATATTGTGTTGCAATGATGTAATACAACACTCCAGTCTTCAAATTATGCGTGCAACACTGACAGAACGTCATTTCTGTGTTGCACTTCTCACAAAAGTGACATTTATGTGTTGTAACACTCACAACAAATTATTCATGTGTTGCATCGCTGCATCAGTCCCAACATGTTATTGCAATGCAATAACATGTTGCAATAAATATGTAATAACAGTTGCAATAGAATTAAACAAAGCGAACTAAGTCATTTTCAACAATTTATTAATGTATATCTGGGAAATATTCTACTTAGTATTTATTTAATAAACAAATAATTGGTTTGCATAGGTTGTTTATGGGCACACAAATAATTATGGTAATATCGTAGTAATAGTTCAGGTAATTATGGTAGAATTATAGTATTCGTGAAGGAAATTATACTATTAATTTCAGTATCTTACGGCAGTTAAAAATGTGTTTGATTACATAACTTTATTAATCGAAAAGAGAGGAAAGATACGTGAATGAAAACCGGACTTCAGTTAAAACTTGTCATATTCTTATTAAACAATAAACAGATTTAAACCAAATGGACAAAGACATGTAAGTGTTGCAACGCACAGGAACAGCATGTTTTTGGTGTTACAACTCAAGAATAAGGTGTTGTGAGTGTTACAACACTGAAATGAGAAATTATAAGTTTTGGATCACAAGAAGGAGGTGTTGCGAGTGTTGCAAAAGAAAACCTTGTTGTAAGTGTTGCAACAAGAACATATTATGTTGCAAACACAACCACTACGCCACGGGGACTGTTATTAAAGTTATAGTTAAGGTAATTATGGTCAATTCCTTTCAATATGTTACGGCATTGAACATATTTTCCATTATATTTTTTTACTGATGCTAGAGAGGAAAGAATCCTGAATGACAACCTTACGGTAAATGAAAGTCCATATATAGAGAAAGAAAAATACACGGGCATTACACGAATGTGAGTGTTTCAACGTATATGATACATAAACATCCACTACGGGCTCACCATAGCCCGTGCTACTTGGAACTTCTTGTTCCAGGTAGCGAATCTTTAACAACAAACAACGTATATGATACCGTGTTATGAGTGTTACAAAGGAATGAAGTGTTGTCAGTGTTGCAAAACATCAATAACAAATTGTAAGTGTTGAAAAATATAAATAACGTGTTATGAGCGTTGCAACACAGAAATTAAATATTTTGATTGTTCAAATGCAGAAATAAATTGTTTTTAGTTTTGCAAAACAGAAAAAAACGTATTGTGAGTGATATAACCCAGAATATCGTTTTGTGAGTATGGCAATACAGTAATAACATGCTATAGGTGTTGCAACGTTGCAACACAGGAATAACGTGTTGTACCGGTAAGGGATAAATAATTGTAACACATTATTACCGTGTTGTTAGTGAGTGATGCATCAATTTTTTTCTGTGTTGCAAAACTTACAACACATTTTTTCTGTCCTGAAATACTTTCTATACATTATTTCTGAGTTGCAATGCTGGAAACACGTTATTTGTATTTTGAAATACAATGTTATTCCTGTATTGCAACACTCACAACACGTTATTATTGTTTTGCAATAATATAATAATAATAACAAATATTATAATATATAAAAGTTGCTAAAATCGATATATAAAACGTGATTGAATATTTAAAATATAAATAAATAAATGAAAATTATTATTGAACTAGCTGTACCTGGCCACGCATTGCTGTGGCTCAAACGCATGTATGTTGCTGAGCCACGGTAACCTTCCCCTGTCTCCCAGTCCTCCACATGATTCCTTCCACCCCTATCCCCTGTCCTTCCACCGTTTCCTCTCGTCCTCCCCACTCCCCTGTCCACCCCATTATTTTTCATTCCCCTATCCCCTCGTCCCCACCATCTCCAACTCCCCCGTCCCCTCGTCCTCCCCACCATCCCTCGTCCTCTCCACTATTTCCCAATCCCTCGTTTGATACATTCCTAAATGATCTAATGTTCCCATCAGAAAATTGGGAACATCAAATGATCTGATGTTTCGTTCACTAAAATATAAGAAAAAGCAGTTAAAAAACGAGATGAAAAAATGAAAAAACAACAAAATAAACTATACACACGAAATGAACGGTATGCTAAACAACACAGCTCAATTCCAGCGCAATGTCACACAAAATAATTAAATCAAAATGAAAATAAATCGAAATCTATGAAAATTCAATTTGTCAATGCAATCGGAAACGTTGAAATGGAATCGTAACATATTTAGTCAGCCAGTTCTCCAAAGACCTAAAAGTGATTCCATGTACCCACAAAACCCACTGTTTATGAATGAAAAACGGTTTACACACTATTCACAACTGATTTTATTCACTATGTTGATGACATTTTTGCTTTATGGCCTCATGACCTTAACCTTTTCCAGCCTTTCCTCGCCTCTCTTAACAATCTGGCTCCTTCTATCCATTTCAAAGTTGAGTGGGAATCTAATTCCCTCCTTCCTTTTCTTGACGTTCATGTTCACAGCTCTGTGTCTGGGTTCTCTTTCTCTGTCTACCGTAAACCCATGCATAGTGGCATGTACATTCACTTCTTTTCCTACCATCCTCCTTCTGTTAAGAAAAGTGTCCTCGTCTCTCTCTTCCTCCGCGCTCTACGCATCAGCGACCCTCAGTTTCTTGATTCTGAAATTGCCTTTATCTACAAATCATTCTCTCGCCTTGGTTACCCTTTGCATTTCATCAACTGTGCCTACTCTCAAGCTAAACGAAATTTCTTTCATCCTAAACCTGCTTCCAACACTAGTAGCACTGTACTATGCCTTCCCTTCATATCTGAACTCAAAACTTTTACCAATACCTTTCGTCCTCTTGACATTAAACTCGCCTTTCGACAAACTAACACACTTCGTAGCAATCTAGTTCACACTGCTCCTCCTGCTTCTAATGCTGCTGGTGTCTACTCTATTTCCTGTTCGTCTTGTCCTCTCCAATACTTTGGCGAAACTGGCCGTACACTGAATGACAGACTTAAAGAACACAAGAGAAGTGTTAAGTCTGCAGACACTAACAATGCTCTCTTCTGCCATGTGAGGGATTCTAATCATCCCATTGATTGGTCTTCCTCCAAAATAATCTTTCCTGCCTCTACTCTACACAGACGCCGTCTTGTGGAATCGGCTCTAATACACAATGTACCCAACATGAACTTGAGTCCTGGCTTTGTTGCTGTGGACTCTTCCCTTTCACAGTACATACTCAAATGCTCTAATCTTTCTAACAAACGTGACCTAACATAAGCCTACCCCTTCTATTTCCTTTCTTTCTCTTTCCTTTTCTTTCTCTCTTCACCTACGCTCCCTTGCTATCCTCTTCTTATTCCTATCTCCTTCTCATTCGGTGGTTATAATAGGAGCTGCCTCGTATGGGCCAATAGGCCTTCTGCAGCTCTTATTACTATTACTATCCCCTCTACTACACCTTACTTTGCTCCTCAGCTCTCTTGCCTATTTCTTGCCTGTCTCTACTTCCTCATCACAATCGACTTGAGAATGGTCCAGGACGGACCAAAACGTCGTCGTCCCTTCACCTTCTAGTGTGTGGTCTGGTCAACATCAAAACTGAATTTATTTTTGGTGCCTATGGGTTCTGTTACAACCTTCAATGAAGCCTTTGAGGTCAGGATTGGCATTACAGTTCAGCGTTTTATATATGTATAATACACATGAGAGAATGTGCAGTGACTTAATATCTAACATATTCAGAGATTTGAGTAGGGGTACCGAGTGATGTCTGGGGCCAGAGTTGGATATTGTCCTAATAGCAGCTTTGTGTTGAGTAATTAGAGGACGTAAATGATTTTGAGTAGTAGAACCCCAAGCACAAATACCATAGTTGAGATATGGATAGATGAGGGAGTAATAGAGAGTCACCAGGGCAGGTCGGGGTACATAATATCTGATCTTAGAAAGAATGCAAACAGTTTTTGAATTTTTTTATATATTTAGAATGTGTCCCTGGAAATTCAGCTTGTGGTCAATGAGAACGCCAAGGAATTTGCCATCTAATTTATTACAAATTTGGGTATTGTTTATTTTGAGATTTATTTGATTAGAGGATTTATTGCCAAACAGAATATAGAAAGTTTTGTCAATGTTAAGGGTGAGTTTGTTGGCAGTTAGCCAAAGATGGACTTTATTTAGCTCAGTATTTACTGTGGCATTTAGAGCAAGGGGGTCAGGACTGGAGTAAATGAAGGTTGTGTCATCAGCAAATAGAATTGGTTTGAGGTGTTGGGAGGCATTTGGAAGGTCATTAATGTAGATGAGAAAGAGGAGAGAGCCAAGTATGCTGCCCTGAGGAACACCAATGTTGATGGGTAGGGTGGGAGAAATTGAATTATTCACAGAAACATACTGGAGCCTGTCAGTAAGGTAAGATTTGAGGTATTGCAGGGAGTGTCCTCTGACTCCATAATGATGTAATTTAGGAAGAAGATTTTGGTGGTTGACAGTGTCAAAAGCCTTACACATGTCCACAAATAATCCAACAGGGAACTCATTTTTAACAAGAGCTGCATGAATTAAGTTAATCATACTAATAAATGCATCGTCAATGCTTTTTTTTGGTCTGAAGCCATATTCACAAGAGCTAATTGTATTGTATTTGGCTAGAAAAGAGTAAAGCTGCTTGTAGATTAGTTTTTCAAATATTTTTGACAAGTTTGGCAGGATTGTTATAGGTCTGAAGTTGTTAACATCAGTGAGATCACCACATTTGTGGACAGGGGTTACTCTCGCTTTTTTTTAGAATATCTGGAAAGGTTTGGAGTTCAAGTGACTTGTTGAAGAGCATTGCAATAGCAGGGGCTAAAGATCTGGAGGCTTTTTTGTAAATTAATGTTGGTATCTCCTCAAGGGCACTAGACTTGGTTTTAAGGGAAAGGATTATCTCATTAACATCATTAACATTAGTACTGAAAGATGGAATATCATTTGCAAGGGATGACCCAATGGAAGAGAAGAACCTATTGAACTCTATAGCATTATCAGAGGCTGTAAGCTGACCATTATTATTGGACAGGAGTATTGGTTTAATATTTAAAATCTTCTTTGATCCCAATATTTGTGAAATTGTGCTCCATGTTTTCTTAATGTTACCCTTCGTGCGGGTGAATTTATCTTCGTAGTATTTAGTTTTGGCTCTTCTAATTATTTTAGATAGCAATGACGAGTAATTCTTTGAAAATTCTTTTGAGACGATTCCTAACCTATACTTCTTCTCAAATGTTACCTGTAATTAGGGAAAGAATGTTACCTGTAATTTGGGAAAGGAATTGAATAGTCACAATTAGTGCTAATTAGTTTGTCATTAAGGTAATATACAAACAGTAATATACAGTACGACACATGGTGGTGATGTACCATGGGAGAGTGTGCCTGTAAGACTAATGGTGGCGATGTACCATGGGAGAGTGTGCCTGTAAGACACATGAAGGTGATGTACCATGGGAGAGTGTACCTGTAAGACACATGGTGATGATGTACCATGGGAGTGTGTGCCTGTAAGACACATGGTGATGCAGGCGAAGAGTCACAATAACGTGGCTAAAGTATGTTGAGCATTGCAACAATACTCTCTCTCTGACTGTGTTACCAACCTTTCGTCCTACTCTCTTTCTAGGCACCAGCAAGAACTTCTTGGTCTTGGTCTGTCTTTTGCTACTTCCCCTGGCCCACGCTGTGGCATTGATCTCATTAGTTCCTTTGACAGGTTTGTAAATTCTAACTCTAGTACTCTTTCGGACCTGTCTGCCTTTAGAGGGGCCCTTATCCCCGTTCTTGACAGCTTGTTTTCTAAAAATCACCACCTTCCTCGTCGCTTCCAGCTTGCCATTGGCACTTTTTCCCCTGCTCATCTTCGTCACTCTCAGGACTTCATAGAAAGACTGCGCCTGCAACCCTATTATAAGATGCTTAGTCTTGATTTCGACTCTCTGTTTACTAATGTTCCGCTCGATGACGTTCTCTCTTTCCTTAGACGGAAGGCGTCAGAGGGCCTTCTTCCTCTCCCTCTTCCTACTGACGTTTTCCTCGATCTCATTAGACTCTGTGTTGACTCTAACTCTTTCTCTTTCAACGGTAAATATTACACTCAAACTTTCGGTGTCGCTATGGGTTCCCCTCTCTCCCCTGTTCTTGCTAATTTCTACATGGAATACTTCGAAACTGTTCTTCTTCCTTCTATTGATACTCGTCCCTCTCTCTGGCTTCGCTATGTTGATGACATTTTTGCTTTATGGCCTCATGACCTTAATTAATCTTTTCCAGCCTTTCCTCGCCTCTCTTAACAATCTGGCTCCTTCTATCCATTTCAAAGTTGAGTGGGAATCTAATTCCCTCCTTCCTTTTCTTGACGTTCATGTTCACAGCTCTGTGTCTGGGTTCTCTTTCTCTGTCTACCGTAAACCCATGCATAGTGGCATGTACATTCACTTCTTTTCCTACCATCCTCCTTCTGTTAAGAAAAGTGTCCTCGTCTCTCTCTTCCTCCGCGCTCTACGCATCAGCGACCCTCAGTTTCTTGATTCTGAAATTGCCTTTATCTACAAATCATTCTCTCGCCTTGGTTACCCTTTGCATTTCATCAACTGTGCCTACTCTCAAGCTAAACGAAATTTCTTTCATCCTAAACCTGCTTCCAACACTAGTAGCACTGTACTATGCCTTCCATTCACATCTGAACTCAAAACTTTTACCAATACCTTTCGTCCTCTTGACATTAAACTCGCCTTTCGACAAACTAACACACTTCGTAGCAATCTAGTTCACACTGCTCCTCCTGCTTCTAATGCTGCTGGTGTCTACTCTATTTCCTGTTCGTCTTGTCCTCTCCAATACTTTGGCGAAACTGGCCGTACACTGAATGACAGACTTAAAGAACACAAGAGAAGTGTTAAGTCTGCAGACACTAACAATGCTCTCTTCTGCCATGTGAGGGATTCTAATCATCCCATTGATTGGTCTTCCTCCAAAATAATCTTTCCTGCCTCTACTCTTCACAGACGCCGTCTTGTAGAATCGGCTCTTATACACAATGTACCCAACATGAACTTGAGTCCTGGCTTTGTTGCTGTGGACTCTTCCCTTTCACAGTACATACTCAAATGCTCTAATCTTTCTAACAAACGTGACTTAACATAAGCTTACCCCTTCCATTTATCTTTCTTTCTCTTTCCTTTTCTTTCTCTCTTCTCCCCTTTTTCTGTTCATTGTCTTCTCCTACGCTCCCTTGCTATCCTCTGCTTATTCCTATTACCTTTCCTTCGGTGGTTATAATGGGAGCTGCCTCGTATGGGCCAATAGGCCTTCTGCAGTTCTCATTATTACTACTATTCTCTACACCTTACTTTCCTCCTCACCTCTCTCTTGCCTATTTATTTCCCGTTCTCTACCTCCTCATCACAAGCGACTTGAGAATGGTCCAGGACGGACCGAAACGTCGTCGTCCCTTCAACTTCTAGTGTGTGGTCTGGTCAACATACTTCAGCCACGTTATTGTGACTCTTCGCCTGCATGTGCCTGTTCATTAAGGCTACTTCCTGGTATTCTTTCTGATATTACTGTATTAGCCAGGTGCTTCCATTTCAGGTGCCGTAGGTTGAAGTCCCCAAGCAGGATGATGTTCGGAGTTGGGTTTGTGAGGTTTTCCAAACAGTGTTCTATTTTCATTAATTGGTCTTTAAGCTGCTGAGGGTTTGCCTCCGGTGACTTATATACAAGGACAATAGCTACATTTAGAATCTCTATTTTGATTATCAGCACTTCCACCATATCATTTGAGGTGTTTAGCAGCTCAGTACAGATGAGTGTGTCTTTGATGTATAGGCTGACCCCACCCTGGAGCCGGTGTTTCCTATCACATCTGAAAAGATTGTACTCTGAGATCCATATTTCACCATCAAGGTAGTCCTTTGTGTGGGTTTCTGTTAGGGCTGCAAACACTGCATTTGCCTCATGAAGGAGACCATCAATATAGTGAACTTTGTTGGATTTGCGTGTTTTTATTCC
>WNGS01153244.1:0-11584 GCA_020271785.1 Procambarus virginalis
ACCAATGTTGAAAAGGTTTTCAGGCTTGGAAAGTACAAACCAGGACAGAGACCGAATGATAAAGGTGGTATTCATGAGCGAAAGCACGAAAGAGGAACTGTTAGAAGGAAGTGCTGTCTAGCAAATGTAGAGAAGTTCAAAAAAGTATTCCTACAGAGGGATATGACAAGGAAGAGAGAAAGCAGGCAGCAGACGCGAGGAAGGAGCGCAGGGAGAGAGAAAGGAATCAGGGAGCCACAACCCCGATCCACACAATCCCAGAGGGGAGTGGGGAACCCCTTCAAACAATGCACTAGCCACAGGGAGTGCGACACCATCCCCACATTCTACTCAACAACACCCTACCTGCCCAACCCCTGTCAGCCCTCCAATAAGTACCCACCTAAATCACCCTTCCCCCACCCACCCCCCTTCTCCCACTCACCCCCCTCCTCCTGCTCATCCCCCTCCTCCCACTCCCCCTCCCCCCAGGACCACCCTTCTCCCCCATCCCCCAAGCCCTCCCTTCTCCCACATGCCCTCCAGTCTCTCCCACCCAAAGCCCTCGTTCTCCCCTGCCCCCCTAAGCCCCCCACTCTCCCCCACCCCACCTAAGCCTTCCCCTCTCCACCACTCCCCAACACCCTCCCCTCTTCCTCACCCACCTCAGCCTTCCCTTTCCCCCCAAGCCCCCAAGCCCTCCCCCCTATACTGCCCTCCCAAACCCCCTTCTCCCCATCCCCCCACCTTCTCCTCTCACCCCCCTCAACCCTCCCCCTCTCACCACCCCCCCAACCCTTCCCTCTCACCCACCCCCTCTACCCTCCCCCTCTCACCCCCCACCCTTCCCTCCCCTCCCCTCCACCCCCCCAAGCCCTTCCTCCTCCACCAGTCTCCCCATACCAGATCCTCCAGCTCCCGCTCACCCCAGACCCCACAGGTCCCCCCAAGAGGAGAAGCAGAAGAGAGTCAGTTTCAGGTAATGTACTCGAACATAGATGGGATCACAAGCAAGACAAGTGAACTAAGGGAAAGAGCACAAGAGGTGAACCCAGATGTAATCGGACTCACCGAGACAAAACTCTCTGGAATCATAACGAATGCTGTGTTTCCCCAGGAGTACACAGTAATAAGGAAAGAGAGGGAAGGTAGGGGAGGAGGCGGAGTGGCCCTACTCATGAGAAAGGAATGGAGTTTTAAGGAGATGGCTATCCCGGGCTGTGAGGTTTCAGAGACTACATAGCAGGCACCATGACAATGGGAGGACCAAGGATAGTAGTAGCAGTAATATATAACCCTCCACCAAATGACAGAAGACCCAGTCAAGAGTATGAAAATAACAACATGGCAGTTAACACTATAATTGAGAGGGCAGCCTCTGCTGCCTGTAGAAATAGATCCGTATGTCATCATGGGTGATGGGACTTCATCACGGAAGAATTGATTGGGAAACAAGGAACCGCATGGCGGCGAGGATACGTGGAGAGCCAAACTACTCGAGGTGGTGACTAGAAACTTCTTAACCCAGCATGTCAGAGAACCCACAAGGATGAGAGGAAATGACGAACCAGCGAGACTCGACCTGGTCTTCACCCTGAACGACTCTGACATAAGAGAAATCGGTTTTGAGGCCCCAGTAGGGATGAGCGACCACAGTGTATTGGAGTTTGAGTACCTGATTGAAGAAGGGTTATTGAACTCGAGGAGAGATACTGAAACCAAAAGGTTAGCATACCGAAAGGGAAACTATGAGGAGATAAGAAAATTCCTAACAGACATAGCATGGGAAACAGAGCTCAGGGAAAAGACGGCCCAAGATATGATGGACTACATCACGCAAAAGTGCAAGGAAGCAGCAAACAAGTTTGTCCCAGCCCAAAAGAAAACAGTGAAATGAAGATGAGAAACCCATGGTTTAATCAGAGATGTAGGCTAGCTAAGCAACAAAGTAAAAGGACATGGAGAAACTATAGGAATAACAGGACACTGGAGAGCAGAGAAAGATACCAGAATGCCAGGAATGAATATGTCAGGATGAGAAGAGAGGCGGAAAGACAATACGAAAACGACATCGCAAGCAAGGCAAAGACTCAGCCTAAATTGCTGCATAGCCACATCAGGAGAAAAACAACAGTAAAGGAACACGTTATGAAATTAAGGATAAGGGCAGAAGGATTCACTACAAACGACAAGGAAGTATGTGAGGAACTGAATAAGAAATTCCAAGAGGTCTTCACCCTAGAACTAGGAGAAATCCCAGAGTTAAGAGAGGGGATAGCTAGCCAGGAACCACTGGAAGAGTTTGAGATTACAAGCGGGGAAGTAAGAAAGTGTTTACTAGAGTTGGATGTGACAAAGGCTATAGGCCCAGATGGAATCTCTCCTTGGATACTTAAGGAAGGAGCAGAAGAACTGTGCCTACCACTCTCCATAGTGTATAACAAATCTCTGGCAACAGGGGAACTGCCAGAAATTTGGAAAGCAGCTAATGTAGTCCCGATATACAAGAAAGGGGATAGACAGGAGGCACTGAATTACAGGCCAGTGTCCCTAACCTGCATACCATGCAAGCTGATGGAGAAGATTGTGCGAAGAAAGCTAGTGGAGCACCTGGAGCGAAAGAACTTTGTAACACAGCACCAACATGGATTCAGGGATGGCAGGTCCTGCCTCACAGGGTTACTTGAATTCTACGACCAGGCAACAAAAATAAGGCAAGAAAGAGAAGGGTGGGCAGACTGCATATTTTTGGATTGTCAGAAAGCCTTTGATACAGTGCCACACAAGAGGCTAGTGAAAAAGCTCGAGATGCAGGCTGGAGTGAAAGGGAAGGTACTCCGTTGGATACAGGAGTACCTAAGCAACAGGAGACAAAGAGTCAGTGTGAGGGGTGAGGTCTCAGATTGGCGAGACGTTACAAGTGGAGTCCCGCAGGGGTCAGTCCTTGGACCTATACTGTTTCTGATATATGTAAATGATCTCCCAGAGGGTATAGAATCGTTTCTCTCAATGTTTGCCGATGATGCAAAAATTATGAGGAGGATTGAAACTGAGGACGATAGTAGGAGGCTACAAGACGACCTAGACAGACTGAGTGAATGGTCCAACAAATGGCTGTTGAAGTTCAACCCGAGTAAATGCAAAGTAATGAAACTAGGCAGTGGAAACAGGAGGCCAGACACAGGATACAGAATAGGAGATGAAGTACTTAATGAAACGGACAGAGAGAAAGATCTAGGAGTTGATATCACACCAAACCTGTCTCCTGAAGCCCACATAAAAAGGATAACATCTGCGGCATATGCGAGGCTGGCTAACATCAGAACAGCGTTCAGGAACCTGTGTAAGGAATCATTCAGAATCTTGTACACCACATATGTAAGACCAATCCTGGAGTATGCAGCCCCAGCATGGAGCCCGTACCTTGTCAAGCACAAGACGAAGCTGGAAAAAGTCCAAAGGTATGCCACTAGACTAGTCCCAGAACTAAGAGGCATGAGTTACGAGGAAAGGCTGCGGGAAATGCACCTTACGACACTGGAAGACAGAAGAGTAAGGGAGATATGATCACAACCTACAAAATCCTCAGAGGAATCGACCGGGTAGACAAGGACAAACTATTCAACACTGGGGGGACGCGAACAAGGGGACACAGGTGGAAACTGAGTACCCACATGAGCCACAGAGACGTTAGAAGGAACTTTTTCAGTGTCAGAGTAGTTAACGGATGGAATTCTTTAGGCAGTGATGTGGTGGAGGCTGACTCCATACACAGTTTCAAGGGTAGATTTGATAGAGCCCAGTAGGCTCGGGAATCTGTACACCGGTTGATTGACAGTTGAGAGGCGGGACCAAAGAGCCAAAGTTCAACCCCCGCAAGCACAAATAGGTGAGTACAAATAGGTGAGTACACACAGTTGAGAGACACGACTAAAGAGCCAAAGCTTTTTGGTCCTGTCTTTGGTCCCCCCTACAAATACAACTAGGTGACTGCGCACACACAAACACACACACATATATAAAGGACTACATCATCCAGAAATGCCAGGAAGCTTCAAACAGCTTAATCCTGGCCCAAAGAGAGAAAATTCAAAAGCAACAGAAGAATCCATGGTTCAATCAGGAATGTAAGGTATCGAAGCAATTAAGTACAAGAACATGGAGAAACTACAGGAATAGCAGAACACCAGAGAGCTGGGAGACATACCAGAGGGCCAGAAATGAGTACCTCAGAGTGAGGAGAGAAGCAGAGAGACAGTATGAAAATGACATCGTGAGTAAAGCCAAGACCCAACCTAAACTGCTCCACAGCCACATCAGGAGGAAAACAGCAGAGAATGAGCACGTGCTGAAATTTTGAAAGAAGGAGACCAGATACATAAAGGCAAGGGGGTGTATGAAGAACGCAACAAGAGATTTCAGGAGGTCTTCACAACAGAGCAAGCAGAAGCCCCTGTACCAAATGAGATGGCGGTAAACCAAGCAACCTTGTAGGGATTTGAGCTCACCATTGATGAGGTCAAAAGGAATCTGTTGGAACTGAAAGTGACAAAAGCTGTTGGGCCAGCAGACTCTCACCGTGGGTACTGAAAGAAGGTGCACAAGCACTAAGTGTGCCATCCTCTATAGTGTATAACAGGTCACTGGAAACAGGAAACCTACCAGAAAGCAGGAAGACAGTTAATGTGGCCCAATATAATAAAACGGTGACAGGCAATGAACCAGTTTCCCTAACTTGTATACCATGCAAGGTGATGAGAAGATCGCGAGTAAAAGGCTCGTAGAACATCTAGAGGGAAAACAAAGATTAGAGAAAGGATAGGTCCATTAAAAACTGAGACAGGTCAGATAACTGATAATGACGATGTGTAGTATTTTTAATTACAACTTACAACACTTACAGCATTATCCCTCTCTCATTTAACCCCATTTATACTAACTCTCTGTTTCCTTTGGCATATTTATGCCCTAATCTAACTTAATATAGTACCCCCCAAAACCATGAGCCTCTATCTTTTAAATAAGTCTTTCATGTGGCACTGCGTCAAAGTCTTTGCTAAAGTCAAGGTACACAACATCACAAACCCTACCACTATCAACTGCTTCAACTATGCTAGAGTAAAATGAAAGAAAATTTCTTAACCATGAACAGCCATTTGTAAAACCATGTTGCGAATCATTTATTAATTAATGTTTTTCAAGATGAAGACGAATTTTATTTGCAATTACCAATTCAAGTAACTTTCCCCATAATAGGCGTTAGGCTAATTGGCCGATAGTTTGACGCAAGTGATCTATCACCTTTCTTAAAAATTGGTACAACATTACCAACCTTCCACGACTCTGGCACTCTGCCTTACTCTAATGATTTATTAAAAAGGGTAGACAGTGGCTCGCAAAGCTTCTCTTTGAATTCCTTAAGCACCCTTGCAAACACTTTGTCCGGCCCTGGAGATTTGTTTGGCTTGAGTTTCACTATTTGTTTAATAACATCATCCCTGGTAACTGCTAAACTAGTCAACTTGTCCTCGCCCCCACCCACATACACTTGTTCGGCTGAAGGCATAGTGATATTTCCTCTTTAGTAAATGCAGAGATAAAATATTTCCATAACATTTCGGTAAGTGCAATAATATCTAATTTTTTTCTGCGCAGACAAGAGCATTTAAATCTTTTATTTTGCTTCTTAGACTCTTGCTGTTTGTGTAATATACCTTAAGTGTATTGTTATTTTGAGGCCCTTCTCTGTCCCTGTTCATTTTTCCAATTTGTTTTCCCCACCAACATATACTTCTATTGCCTCCTTTGCCCCATAGCAATTCCCATTCCACTATCTACTAACAGTTTAAACCCAAACAAACCCCTCCTACCAGAGGTTCTAATGAGTTGGGAACAGCAACAACCAAAGCCCTGGATAAATGCACCCCATCCCGAGCATACATGTCATTCCTTCTATTGAAATGTTCCCAGTTATCTATGAATGATATTGCATTTGATTTGCAATATTTGTCCAGTCGGCAATTGACAACAAGTGCCCTCGACAACCATTCATTTCCAACACCCTCTCTTGAAAGAATGTCACATATGATCGGGATTTCTCCATTGCTCCTAACTAATTCTGTGGCTGTCTTAAACCTCTGAATCAGTTCCTCACACCTAACTCGTCCAACATCATTTCCACATGCACTGATACAAATTATGGGTTTATTCCCATTTTCCAGCCATTAACCTCAGAGGTTCAGAATCTTTATTCAAAAGATGATTACCAAAAAGCAACAGCGGGGGGTCGAACAACGACCTGCTTCCGAGTAAAGGATATAGGACAATTCCTAATTGTAGAAAACTTGAAGCCATGATTGGGGCCCAGGACACTTGTAAAACAAGAATGAACACGAAACAATGGGAATAAATTGAATAAGTTTAGGTTTAGGAAAGACCTGGGAAAATAATGGTTCGGTAACAGGGTTGTTGATTTGTGGAACCAATTACCGCGTAACGTGGTGGAGGTGGGGTCCGTCAATTGTTTCAAACTTGTGTTGGACATGTATATGAGTGGGATTGGGTGGTTATAAATAGGAGCTGCCTCGTATGGGCCAATAGGCCTTCTGCAGTTACCTTTATTCTTACGTTCTTATGGTATCAATCGTAAGTTGAAGCCGCCGTTGGAGGAAAGGCGAGTCATCATCTTGGCAACAGAAGGTAAATCGTCAACATAAAGAGCGGAGAAAATGTCAGAGGGAAGGGAGAAAAAAAAAGACCATTAAGGACAACCAGGAAAAGAGTAATGCTCAGAACACTACTTTCGGGCACTCCTTTCGATGAAGGAAAGGTCCATTAAAAACGAAGACAGGTCAAATAACAGATAATGACGAGGAGATGAGTAGTATTTTTAATAAATTTTATATCTGTATTTACTAAAGAGGAACTTAATAATATGCCTTCAGCCGAACAAGTCCATGTGGGTGGGGACGAGGACAGGTTGACTAGTTTAGCAGTTACCAGGGAGGATGTAATTAAACAAATAGTAAAACTAAAACCAAACAAATCCCCAGGGCCGGATGAAGTGTTTGCCAGGGTGCTTAAAGAATGCAAAGAGGAGCTTTCCAAGCCACTGTGTACCATATTTAATAAATCAATAGATTTAGGCAGAGTCCAAGAGTCATGGAAGGTAGCTAATGTTTTACCAATTTTCAAGAAAGGAGATAGATCACTTGCGTCAAACTATCGGCCAATTAGCCTAACGTCTATTGTGGGAAAGTTACTTGAATCGATAATTGCAAATACAGTTCGTCTTCATCTTGAAAAAACATAAATAATAAATGAGTCGCAACATGGTTTACATAATGGCCGTTCATGTTTAACGGCCATTATGTAAAACCAAGGGAAAAGGGAGGATCGAAGCGAATTTTGGTTGTGGGGAGATTCCCAGGTGAGGTATTGGACAGAACGTTTTGTGCCAGAGATAAAGGGAACAGATTAAGGGTTTGCTATCCTGGAGCTGGTATTGGTGATATTGTTGGAAACATGAAAGATATTATGACGGGAAATGGGAACAAACCCATTATTTGTATTAGTGCAGGGGGTAATGATGTTGGGAGAGTTAGAAGTGAGGAACTAATACAGAAATTCAAGACAGCAATAGAATTAGTTAGGAGCAAGGGAGGAATCCCGATCATATGTGGCATTCTTCCAAGAAAGGGAGTGGGAAATGAATGGATGTCGAGGGCACTTGGTGTCAATTGCAGGCTGGAAAGATATTGCAAATCTAATGCAATATCTTATATAGACAACTGGGAACACTTCTATGGAAGAAATGAAATGTATGCTCGGGATGGGGTGCATCTATCGAGAGCTGGGGTTGTTGCTGTTGCAAACTCGTTGGAAGAAGTGGTTAGAGGTGTTTGTTTGGGTTTAAACTGTTAGTAGATAGAGGTATGGGAATTGATTTGGAGGAAGGATGTAATAAAAGTATGTGTTTGCGGGAAAAAGGAATTGGCAAAATGATCAGGGAAAGAGAAGGGCCTCAAAATAACAATTCACTTAGGGTATATTACACAAACAGTAGAAGTCTAAGAAATAAAATTAACGAATTAAATGCTCTTGTCTGCACAGAAAAAATAGATATTATTGCACTTACCGAAACGTGGATGAATGTTGATAATAGAGAACTATTAGCTGAATATCAAATAAATGGATTTAAACTATTTCACACAGATAGATATATTAGACGAGGAGGTGGAGTAGCCATATACGTTAGGGACAATTTGAAATGTAGTCTCAAAGAGGGAATCAAAACTGAGCCACACACAGAAACTATTTGGATAGAATTAAACGAAAAAGCAAATAATATTATATTAGGAGTTATATATAGGCCACCAAATTTAGACAGAATGGAAGCAAAGCATCTATGGGATGAAATATCTAGGGCATCTAGATCTAACAGTATTTATGTCATGGGTGACTTTAATTTTAGTGGAATAAACTGGTTGAACAAAACAGGGAATAGTGAAGCAGAAGATTTTCTAGAATTAATTGACGATTGCTTTCTTACGCAACACATTAAGGAACCAACACGGGAAAATAATATTTTAGATTTAGTGTTAACTAACAGGGAAACACAAATTAATGACATCGAAATAGGGAGTGAGCTAGGGAACAGTGATCACAAAGAAATCAGATTTAGCATAGAATGGAATAGACCTGTAGGAGAAAATTCTGTTAAAGTGCCAGATTTTCGAAAAGCTGATTTTAATAGCCTAAGAAATTTTTGGGTCAAATTGATTGGAAAGTCTTGGGTATGGGGTGTGGGCCGGTCTTGGAGCGAGACATGAACCCAGCGATAGGTGATGTAAATGGGGATTTCGATGTGGATTCAATTATAACTTATTTAAGAATATTCTAAACAAAGCACAGGAACGTAGTATACCACACAAATTGAATAGATCGAATACTAATGACCCAAAGTGGATAACAAAGAATTTGAAAACCTTATAGGTAAAAAGAGAGCTTGGTACAAAAGGATTAAAAATGGGGAGGTCACTTTAGAACAGGAATTCGTTCAACTGTTAAAAATGTTAAAAAAGAGATAAGGAAAGCAAAAAGAAACTATGAAGTTCGTATAGCAGGGCAAGCAAAGACAAATCCTAAAGGGTTTTTTCAGTTATATCGAACTAAGACTAGGGAAAGGATAGGCCCATTAAAAACTGAGACAGGTCAAATAACAGATAGTGATGAAGAGATGAGTAGTATTTTTAATAAATATTTTGTATCTGTATTTACTAAAGAGGAACTTAACAATATGCCTTCAGCCAACAAGTCTATGTGGGTGGGGACGAGGACAGGTTGACGAGTTTAGCAGTTACCAGGGAGGATGTTCTTAAACAAATAGTAAAACTCAAACCAAACAAATCCCCAGGGCCGGATGAAGTGTTTGCCAGGGTGCTGAAAGAATGCAAAGAGGAGCTTTGTGACCCACTGTCAATCATATTTAATAAATCAATAGAGTCAGGCAGAGTGCCAGAGTTTTGGAAAGTTGCTAATGTGATACCAGTTTTTAAGAAAGGAGATAGATCACTTGCGTCTAACTATCGACCAATTAGCCTAACGTCTATTGTGGGAAAGTTACTCGAATCTATAATAGCAAATAAAATTCGTCTTCATCTTGAAAACATAAATTAATAATTGAGTCGCAACATGGTTTTATAAATGGCCGTTCATGTTTAACAAATTTGTTATCTTTTTATTCTAGCATAGTTGAGGCAGTTGATAGTGGTAAGGATTGTGATGTTGTGTACCTTGACTTTAGCAAAGCTTTTGATACAGTGCCACATGAAAGACTGATTAAAAAGATAGAGGCTCATGGTATTGGTGGTGCTATATTAAGCTGGATTAGGGCATGGCTATACCAAAGGAAACAGAGAGTTAGTATAAATGGAGTCAAGTCAGAGTGGGAAAATGTTGTAAGTGGAGTGCCTCAAGGCTCTGTCTTGGGACCTCTGTTGTTTATAATATATATAAATGATTTAGATTCAGGTTTGAGTAGCAACATTTGCAAATTTGCCGATGATACGAAAATCGGTAGGGAAATTAATTCGGAGGAGGACTCTATCACTTCAAGTTGATCTAGATAGGGTTTTGAAATGGTCAAAGGACTGGCAGATGCAGTTTAATGCTGATAAATGTAAAGTTCTGAGGCTAGGTAATGATGATAGAGTTACAAGATACGAGCTAGATGGTGTTGAGATTGCGAAGTCGGATTGCGAAAGGGATCTGGGAGTTATAATTAGTAAGAATTTAAAACAAAAGGATCAATGCATGAATGTTCGTAATAAGGCAAATCGGACACTCGGATTTATTAATCGCAGCGTAAGTAACAAGACACCTGGTGTGGTTCTCAAGCTATATCTTGCTCTGGTTAGGCCCCATTTAGATTATGCAGTTCAGTTTTGGTCGCCATATTATAGAATGGATATAAATTCACTTGAACGTGTCCAGCGTAGGATGACTAAGTTAATTCCCCAAATTAGAAATCTTTCATATGAAGAAAGATTAACAAAGCTTAATTTGCATTCACTGGAAAGGCGAAGAGTTAGGGGTGACATGATAGAGGTTTACAAGTGGATGAATGGACATAACAAAGGGGATATTAATAGGGTATTAAAAGTATCAACACAGGACAGAACGCGAAACAATGGGTATAAATTGGATAAGTTTAGATTTAGGAAAGACTTGGGTAAATACTGGTTCAGTAACAGGGTTGTTGATTTGTGGAACCAATTGCCGCGTAACATTGTGGAGGTGGGGTCCCTCGATTGTTTCAAGCGCGGGTTGGACATGTATATGAGTGGGATTGGGTGGTTATAAATAGGAGCTGCCTCGTATGGGCCAATAGGCCTTCTGCAGTTGCCTTTGTTCTTATGTTCTTATGTTCTTATGTTTAACAAATTTGCTATCCTTTTATTTCAGCATAGTTGAGGCAGTTGATGGTGGTAAGGATTGTGATGTGAACCTTGACTTTAGCAAAGCTTTTGATACAGTGCCACATGCAAGACTGATTAAAAAGATAGAGGCTCATGGTATTGGGGGTGCTATATTAAGTTGGATTAGGGCATGGCTATTCCAAAGGAAACAGAGAGTTAGTATAAATGGGGTTAAGTCAGAGTGGGATAATGTTGTTAGTGGAGTTCCTCAAGGGTCTGTCCTGGGACCTCTGTTGTTTATAATATATATATAGAATCGAAGCGAATTTTGGTTGTGGGAGATTCCCAGGTTAGATATTTAGACAGAACGTTTTGTGGCAGAGATAGGGGGAACAGATTAAGGGTGTGCTATCCGGGAGCTGGAATTGGTGATATTGTTGGAAACATGAATGATATTATGACGGGAAATCGGAACAAACCCATTATTTGTATTAGTGCAGGGGGTAATGATGTTGGAAGAGTTAGGAGTGAGGAACTAATACAGAGATTCAGGAAAGCCATTGAATTAGTTAGGAGCAGGGGAGGAATCCCGATCATATGTGGCATTCTTCCAAGAAAAGGAGTGGGAAATGAATGGATGTCGAGGGCACTTGGTGTCAATTGCCGGCTGGAAAGATATTGCAAAT
>WNGS01153267.1:0-10040 GCA_020271785.1 Procambarus virginalis
GGGAGTAGAACCCCAAGCCACAAATACCATAGTTGAGATAAGGATAGATGAGGCAAGACTATAGAGGAGTCAGGGCAGGGCATGAACATAATTCTGATCTTAGAAAGATGCTAATCAGTTTTAACTTTTTTTTCCTATATTTAGAATTGTCCCTGTAAATTCATCTTGTTATTTGGCCGGTCTTTGATGAAGACCCAAGGAATTACCATCAACTTCTACTGATTTGTTTTGGTTTATTTCTTAATTATTCATTCGGATTATTACCACAAATATAGAAAGTTTTTTTTGTCAAACTGTTAAGGTTGTGTTTTATCTCATGTAGCCAAAGATGGACTTTATAGTTCAGTATTTACGTGACATTTAGAGCACGAGGGTCAGGACTGGAGGAGATGAAAGTTGTGTCATCAGCAAATAAGATTGGTTTGAGGTTTTGAGAGGCTTTTGGAGGCATCAATGTAGATGAGAAAGAGGAGAGTTCCAAGTATACTGCCCTGAGGAACAACAATATTGATGGGTAGGGTGTGAGAGAAATTGAATTATTCACAAAACATACTGGAGCCTGTCAGTATTCTAAGATTTTGAGGTTTTGCAGGGAGTGACCTCTGAATTCCCTAAGGATGTACTTTAGAAGGTTTTGGTGTTTGAGCAGTTCAAAGCCTTACTAAAGTCCACACATAATCACCAACATGACTCATTTTTATCAAGAGCTGCAGGTATTAAGTTCATCATACTAATAAGTGAGTCGTTAGTGCTTTTTTTGGTTCTTAAGCCATATTGACAAGATCTTAGTATATTGTGTTTGCTAGATAAGAGGACAGCGGCTTTGTAGATAGTTTTTCAAATATTTTTGACAAGTGAGAGATGATATGGGTCTGAAGTTGTTGACATCAACGAGATCACCACATTTATGGAAGGGTTATTCTCGTTTTTTTTTAGAATTCGGAAAGTTTGGAGTTCGAGTGATTTGTTGAAGAACAATGCAATTGCAGGGGCTAAAGCATCTTGAGGGCTTTTTTGTAGATTAGAGTTGATATCTCCGCAAGGGCACTAGACTTGGTCTTAAGGGAAAGGATTACTGTACCTCATTTACATCAGTGGAATTATCAGCGTTAGGTACAGAGACTGTGGGTAGTTACTGTAAGATAGTCCTGAACATAGTAAATGGGAGAGGATGAAATATCATTAGGAAGGGATGTCCCAATGGTTGAGAAGAACCTATTGAATTCAATAGCCGAATCAAGTGGCTGAAAGCAGACCATCGTTTTTGGACAGAATTATTGATTTGTTATTTAAAATCTTTATTGATCCCAATATTTGTGAAACTGTTCTCCATGTTTTCTATAAGTGTTGCCCATTGGTTTTTTAGTAAATTTTAATTCGTATTATTTTATTTTTGCTTTTCTAATTATTTTAGATAGTAATGTTGAGTAATTCTTTGAGAATCCTTTAGAGACGGTTCCTAGCCTATCCTTCTTCTCAGTTCATGTTTTTAACCTTAATATATTAACGCTATCCTCTTTGTAAGCCAAGGATTGTTTCCCGCCAAACTCCCACCAAAACCTAGACATTGGTAAGAATGTTCGAACAGTTTAACATAACCTCCTAAACAACTTATAGCACCAATATAGCACGTTGTAAATAACTTACTAATACGTCATAAACACGTTACGCCAAGATGTAACAACTTTATTACAAGTTGTATCAAACTAAAACGGAACATAGAGACAGTTTGTCGGTTTGTGTTTCCAGGGTTTTAGCCTTTTAGTTGTGACCTATTTCGTAAGCATAGGACAGTAGGTGTTATAAAGGCTGAGAGATATTTGAAGAAAAGATTGCACTAATAGGTTGATGTCCCCTATGTTACCTAATTTGGACTCCAAGTTGACATTAGCGGCAGCAGCTATAAATTGCCTATAGAAAGTTTATTGTGCATCCTAAAGCTTATCTTCCTTGTATCTATAGGTGTTTTTGAATGTTGGTATTAGGAGAAATGTGGGGTAATGATCTATCGGTGATTATCCCTGAAATAAGCGGAAAGGTTATGTTGGTCCAGATGTGATCAAGAGCTGTACAGCACTTCATTGCTGTACCCTTCATAGGACCAAACGAAATAGTATGCAACTCTGATACGTACTCACCTAGTTGTACCTCACCTAGTTGTGCTTTCGGGTGTTTGGCTTCGGGTCTCTTATGGTCCCGCGCCTACTCAACCGTCCCAATCAACAGGTTGTACATTTCCTGGCCCTAAATGGCTCTACATATCTACATTTGAAACTGTGTATGGAGGCAGCCTCACCACATCGGCTTCCTAGTGCATTCCATTTGTCACCACTCTGACACTAAAAATTTTCTTTCTACGTATCCTGTGGCTCAAAAATTTAGGTGCACTCAGCTCCCACCTGTGTCCCCTAGTGCGTGTGCCCCTTGTGTTAAAAGCCCGTTTTTATCTACATGTCATTTCCTCCCCTGAGAATCTTGAATGTTGTGATCATGTCCCCCTAACCTCTTCTGTCTTCCACGACGTGAGGTTTAATTCCTGCCAGTCGCTCCGCGTACTCATAACCTTCTCACGCTCGGTACTATCTGGTGGCAAACCTTTGAACAACCTTTTTCCAGTTTAGCTTATGCTGGCACTAGATAGGACCTCAATGCTGGAGCTGCATACTTCACGATTGGTCTGACATATGTGTTATTTAATGTTCTGAAAGATTCCTTCACAAGTTTCTAAAGCCGTTCCTTATGGTAGCCAACCTGGATTATGCTGCTGATGTTATCGTTTTGATATGAGCTTCAGGGACAGTTCGGGCGTGATATCAACCCCAGGTTCTTTTCGCTCTCCTGACTCTTGAGTATTCATCTCCCAAATATACTTTTTATCTGGTCTCTCTGCTCCTACCCATATCTCTTAATTACATTTGCCTTTGGTTACTACTATGCTGTTGGAAACCCCTGAAAAAAAAATTAAAAACCGAGTGTGGGGGTTTTTGAGATCAAATAGGAGCTTATGGCCAGGTATCTTGTCAACGTTCCGGGCCTTCTGCAACCTTGTGTTGCTTTGGGTCATCTGTTGCAACTGCATAGTCTCAGCTTTGTTAATTGCAGTGCACGGTTGGGGCTGCCGTCCTCCCTGGTAAGTGCCCTATTTTGTCCTTCTCCATGAGAAGTTAGTTTCAAGGAGCCTCAATGGGTTCCCCCTAGAAATCAACATTGAATGAATTGGAACACCAGTTTCTGGGTGAGCCTCAGACGGATCCCTGACACTTCCCCCCCCCCCAGCCGCTCCTTCCCTCCAGGCGAGGGGTGGAGATGGAAACAAATTAGCTTGTACTACTTTAACCCTTAAATGGCGCAAAGCAATATACCATTTGACACCCACAGTTGCATACAAAAAAAAAAAATCTTTTTCTTTCTCCTAACCTGTTAATTTGTGTTCACTTATCATGGTAAAAAATACATAAAATATCGTAAGTGGCACATATTGCCTGCTATAGGGCGGGGAAGTCTAGCAAAAAAACAGGCGCCGACTCGGCGTGCGCCCCAGGTGGTCTGTTGATCGCCGAGCTGTTAGGCAGGAGTTGCCACCAAGAGATAATTACCTAATTATTTCCATGTCTCTGATTGATTTTCGTAGTTTTTTTGGTGTACTATTATTCAATAGTGGGGTTTAGGTGTGATATATTTATATAATAAAATGAGTAAATCATCGCTGTACTAAAAAAAAATATGGTTTGCATATTGCTGTGATTCAATATGTCATCAACAGTGAACCAAATACTTTGTTGGTTAGTTACAACTATACACAGGTTACTATATAAGTACAGTATCTTCGCATGTTTTGTCACCATAACGAACCACTAAGCTGGCATGGTGAGTGGCAATGCCAGTGGCAGCCCGCCACTGGCTGGCTCTTCCTCCCTCAGTCACCTGACTCACCCACATTCTCCTCCCACCATACTGTTTTTTGCTTTATCCCTATATACAGACGCCTATATATAAGTATCTACATTCGTGTTCACACATAACGTACGCCTAATTGGTTATGAGAGAGGGCTGTCGGCAATGGACAGCCAGTTGGCAGCCCGCCATCTGGCTGCCCACTCCCTCCCTCCCTCACCTCACCTGACTTGCCTACCATACTGGTTTGCCTTTTTACAATACAGACGTTATATATAAGTATTATATATGTTTTGTTCACCATAACTGTACATCTAAGCTTGTATGTGGAGTAAAGGCACAAAGACGTAGCTACCCACACAGTCAGCTGATGGCTGCCGCCCTAAAGGCCAGACACACTAATCTTTCTCCTCCAAACAATACTGTTGTGGTGTTATTACGCTATATACCACCACATCTATATTATAATAGGTTAGTTTAGTTCAGTTATTATGCCACCCCATACCCATCTTGTGGGCGGTAGTGGAAAGGTTACAGAGGCACAAATGAAGGCCTCGGGAGCTGAAGGCCCCCACAATTCATTTAGCTACAGCAAGTTACAATCTTGCTGAGCTAGTTACAAAAATTCAATATAAGTCGTCACATCACATCACATCAACAATGGGTTCGAGATCGACCTCAATAACAGGTTCTAATTAAGCAACTGACATACGAGAGCTAGTGTCATAATTTACATGTTTGTCCTGCCCACCGCCCCCCTTCCAGTGTGCAGCGGTGGATCGGTTACAAATCACTCAGTTACTACCTCCAGCTAGCAAACTGGGTACTATTTGCTAAAATATTTGGGTAGCAGATCATTTTGAATGAAAATACATTGTACACATCATGCGGAACTTGGGTTATAGAATTGTCTCTAAAGTCACGTATCATTTCCTCGTCACTCCATCTCATAGTGACGGAGGGTGTGGAATAATTTTGTTGACACTGTTTACATTTCATGGGGGGGGACGTCTAGAGGTCCTACATCGGCAGATAATGAGAATTCCCAGAGATACTTGTAACCGCATCTAAGCCGCACTAGCAGCAGCAGTAACATCTAGAAGTCTGCTGATTTTATTGATGATCCATAGATGTGTGGCCTCCTCTGCATGATAGTATATCATGGAAATAGATGGAATTACTGGTGTCAATTGCACTTTGGCCCTCAGATCTACAAGATCTGTGTTGAAGTTCTCGGTGTACTGCTTCGCTCTCAGATTGCTCATTGACAATCCAAGGGTTACACTCAACGGCTCCTTTAAAGGCAGATTCTTTGGCTAACTTTGCAGCTCGTATCATGCATTCGGAGGCAACAGAGATTGAGACCACAGTGGAAAAAGGTGACACCCCTAGGGTCAACACTTGCAGCAGAGGAGCTCCAGCATATTTCAACAATCCTAAGTATTGTAGTACAGGTTGAGGATAGTGAGTGGTGTCCCAGAGAACATAAAGGTATAGTGCTTTTGAAAAATAGGTGAGATAATAGGAATGTGCCAAGGGAAGTGAAAAATTGGGTGAGAAAAAGTTGCCCCTATAGTGTTTACAGTGCAGAGAAGAACATTCAAGATGGCCACTGACAAGAGGAAATACAAAACAGAGCTTGATTTTGAGGGATTCAATGAAGAAAGCATTGATATTAGCAGTCTACACAACAAGTTGGTAAAATTAGATACTATAGTGAACTCTCATGTAGAAATAATTAGTAAATTGAAAGAAAGTAATGATCATTTGAATAGCAAAGTTTTAGGTCTTGAGGGTTTAGTGAAAGACTTGCGCAAGGAAAAGAGTCAATTGGAAACAAATTGCAAAGCCATGGAAGAAGAAAATATACTCTTAAAAATAGCTTTGGAAGAAGTTAGAGCAAATTTAAACATAAATGATTACAATAGGCTAGGCAAGGAAATTCAAGAGGAGAAACAGCTTTTGTCAGCACAGATGGAGGAAGTTACACAGGGAATAGAACAGTGCAAGAAAGATATGCAACTCACTTATGCACAAGTGGCCAAGGAGAAGGAAAAAATGGAAGCAGCAGTAAAGGAAGCCCAAAAATGCAGCAACCAAGATAAAACAAACATTAGGCTGGAAGTGAGAAAGGAATTGGCATCTAACCCGAGGTTGGTGCAAAACACAGTTGATCGGAGTAAGTCCCTGATAATTTTTGGCTGCAAAGAAAAGGAGATAACATCTAGGTCAGAAAGAGCTGTAGAAGAAGCAAAAGTAGTAGATAAAATTGTTGGCCTCGTGGAAGGTCTTACAACCAAAGAGAATGTGTGCGACTACAGGAGAATAGGCAGATATGTAAAAGGGAAAGATCGACCTTTGAGGATCACCCTAAACGGTGCCAAGCAGATGGAAGAAGTACTAAGGAATGCTAGAAAGTTACAAAGTGATGAGGATGGGAAAATGTGGTCATTAAGACGAGATCTTTCAAGAGAAGACAGAGAGAAGCTGAAACTGAACCTCGCTGAGGCAAAACGTTTAAATGAGAGCAGGAATGAAGAAGAAATCAAATCTTTTTTCTACAAAGTGTTAGGGGTAGGCAGACCAGTAAAGTGGTACATAAAGGCAAACCAACACAATCAATAGAGAGAGGGGGAGTGAAGAATAAGGAGAGGGGGAACAAGTTCCTGAAGATTGCATACACCAACATAGATGGAGTAAGATCGAAGATATTGGAGTTAAGTGATGTAATACAGATGCAGACACCAGACATTGTTGCACTCACGGAGACAAAACTTGAAGATGATATTTTAAATGAGGTCATATTCCCAAGGGGCTACTCAATTTGGAGAAGGGACAGAAAAATTAGGAAAGGCGGTGGCGTTGCTGTGCTGGTGAAAGAACACATAAAGGTGAAGGAAATAATGACTGCCAATCCACAAGAGGTTGACATAATAGCACTAGAGATCTGCCATGAAGATGATAAACTAATGGTCATAAATGCATATAGTCCACCACCAAGCAGCACATGGTCAAAGGAGGAGCTAGATAGTAAACGAGAAGGTCTTATAACAATAATGAGAGAGATTATAGCGAGAGCGGATAACAATAGGTCACGACTGTTGATAGTTGGTGACTTCAACTTGAAATCCATAGACTGGGAAGCATATGAAGCTAAAACAGAAGATTTTTGGACCTGTAAATTTGTAGACCTCATCCTGGAAACATTCTTGTATCAACATGTTAAACAAGCTACGAGGATGAGGGAAGGGGACGTTCCCTCCATGCTAGATTTGATATTTACCAGGAAGGAGGAAGAAGTATTTGACATTCAGTACCTTCCTCCCTTGGGTAAAAGTGACCATGTCTTTTTGGGAATAAAGTATGCAATGTGTTATAATCTGGAAGAAAATAAGGAGGATGAGCAGTTGAAAAACCTGACTTCAAGAGAGGACATTATGGCAACCTTAGAAATTTTTTTAGTGAGTATAATTGGACAGACTTGTTGCTAGGCAAGGAAGTGAATGAGATGTATGTCAAGTTTTGTGAAATATATGATAAAGGCACAAACAAATTTATACCAAAACAGAGATGCAGAACTAGGAAACAGGATTGGTTCAATAGAATTGCGAGAGGGCCAGAGACCAAAAGACACAAAAATGGAATCAATACAGGAAGAGGCCAAACCCCCAAACATACAAACGATACAAAGATGCAAGAAACAACTACACAGCAGTGAGGAGAGAGGCAGAAAGAAATTTTGAAAAAGGGATTGCAGACAAATGTAAAACAGAACCAGGTCTATTCTACAAATTCATAAACAACAAATTGCAGGTAAAGGATAATATTCAGAGGTTGATAATGGGAAATAGATTCACGGAAAATGAAAAGGAAATGTGTGAAACACTAAACGAAAAGTTCCAAAGTGTGTTTGTACAAAATGAAATCTTTAGGGAACCAGACACAATAAGAATTCCAGAGAACAACATAGAGCACATAGAGGTGACTAGAGACGAAGTGGAAAAAATGCTCAAGGAGCTAAGTAAGAACAAGGCAGTTGGTCCAGATGGAGTTTCACCATGGGTTCTGAGAGAGTGTGCACCTGAGCTCAGCATTCCACTTCAGCTGATTTTTCAGGCATCCCTGTTTACAGGAGTTGTAGCTGATGTGTGGAAAAAGGCTAACATAGTTCCAATCTACAAAAGTGGAAGCAGGGAAGACCCCCTTAATTATAGACCTGTATCATTGACAAGTGTAATAGTCAAAATATTGGAAAAAATAATTAAAACTAAATGGGTAGAACACCTGGAGAGAAATGATATAATATCAGACCGACAGTATGGTTTTCGATCTGGAAGATCCTGTGTAACGAACTTACTCAGTTTTTATGATCGAGCAACAGAGATTTTACAGGAAAGAGATGGTTGGGTTGACTGCATCTATCTGGACCTAAAAAGGCTTTCGACAGAGTTCCCCATAAGAGGTTGTTCTGGAAACTGGAACATATTGGAGGGTGACGGGTAAGCTACTAACATGGATGAAAAATTTCCTAACTGACAGAAAATGAGGGCCGTAATCAGAGGCAAGGTATCGGATTGGAGGAATGTCACGAGTGGAGTACCACAGGGTTCAGTTCTTGCACCGGTAATGTTCATTGTCTACATAAACGATCTACCAGAGGGATTACAGAATTACATGAACATGTTTGCTGATGATGCTAAGTTAATAGGGAAGATAAGAAACCTAGATGATTGTCATGCCCTTCAAGAAGACCTGGACAAAATAAGTATTTGGAGCAACACTTGGCAAATGGAATTTAATGTGAATAAATGCCATGTTATGGAATGTGGAATTGGTGAACATAGACCCCACACAACCTATAAATTATGTGAGAAATCTTTAAAGAATTCTGATAAAGAAAGGGATCTAGGGGTGGTTTTAGATAGAAAACTGTCACCTGAGGACCACATCAAGAACATTGTGCGAGGAGCCTATGCTACACTTTCTAACCTAAGAATTGCTTTTAAATACATGGATGGAGAAATACTAAAGAAATTGTTCACGACTTTTATTAGACCAAAGCTGGAATATGCAGCGGTTGTATGGTGCCCTTATCTTAAGAAGCACATCAACAAACTGGAAAAGGTGCAACGACATGCCACTAAGTGGCTCCCAGAAATGAAGGACAAGAGCTATGAGGAGAGGTTAGAGGCATTAAATATGCAAAAACTAGAAGATAGAAGAAAAAGAGGCGATATGATCACTACGTACAAAATAGTAACAGGAATTGATAAAATCGACAGGGAAGATTTCCTGAGACCTGGAACTTCAAGAACAAGAGGTCATAGATTTAAACTAGCTAAACACAGATGCCGAAGAAACGTAAGAAAATTCACCTTCGCAAATAGAGTGGTAGACGGTTGGAACAAGTTAAGTGAGAAGGTGGTGGAGGCCAAAACCGTCAGTAGTTTCAAAGCGTTATATGACAAAGAGTGCTGGGAAGACGGGACACCACGAGCGTAGCTCTCATCCTGTAACTACACTTAGGTAATTACACTTAGGTAATTACATGAAAGGACTCTGTTACATCCTTAATAATTTTGTTGTAGGTGTCTAGCTTCGGACACGAGCATGTTACAGTATGTCTTAAAGAGTTGAGAGCATTTAAGGATGATAAGGAGTCACTTACAATTAAGTATCAAGTTTGGAGACTTGTACACATTCAGTGCAAGGAGCAAGGCAATAGTTTCAGTTTGAAAGGTCGTCGGGCCCAGTTGTGTATCGGACTCGCTGGATGACAAATGAAAGGGCCCCCGTAATGGTCTAAGAAAAATTATAGTAAGAGCACATGAAGATAAACATTATAGTAAGAGCACATAAGATAAATCACAATTGTTGGTAATAGGCAATGTCAACTTGAAAGCAATAGCAACTTAAAAGGCCTGAAAAGCAAGAACGGAGGACATGATTTGGAGTGGCAGATTTTTAAACCACATCCTCGTAATATGAGTATCAACACATTAAGCAGGTCAAAGAATGATGGAAAGTTATGTTCCAACATGCTGGATTTGATATTGAGAGAAAAGATGTTTTCTCTCTGAAAACAGAAAAGATTCAGTACCTTCCTTCTTCCCTTGGGAAACTTTTTTGCAGGGATATCCCTGTGC
>WNGS01153268.1:0-22656 GCA_020271785.1 Procambarus virginalis
CAGTGTGTGTGGTGAGTGTGTGTGTTTGATGTGTGACTGTGTGTGTGTGTGGTGTTGTGTGTGTGTGTGACGTGTGTGTGTGGTGTGTGTGTGTGTACTCACCTAGTTGTACTCACCTAGTTGTGCTTGCGGGGGTTGAGCTCTGGCTCTTTGGTCCCGCCTCTCAACCGTCAATCAACAGGTGTACAGTTTCCTGAGCCTAATGGGCTCTATCATATCTACACTTGAAACTGTGTATGGAGTCAGCCTCCACCACATCGCTTCCTAATGCATTCCATTTGTCAACCACTCTGACACTAAAAAGTTCTTTCTAATATCTCTGTGGCTCATTTGGGCACTCAGTTTCCACCTGTGTCCCCTAGTGCGTGTGCCCCTTGTGTTAAACAGCCTGTCTTTATCACCCTGTCGATTCCCCTGAGAATCTTGAATGTGGTGATCATGTCCCCCCTAACTCTTCTGTCTTCCAACGAAGTGAGGTTTAATTCCTGCAGTCGCTCCTCGTAGCTCATACCTCTCAGCTCGGGTACTAGTCTGGTGGCAAACCTTTGAACCTTTTCCAGTTTAGTCTTATGCTTGACTAGATAGGGACTCCATGCTGGAGCCGCATACTCCAGGATTGGTCTGACATATGTGTATATAATGTTCTGAAAGATTCCTTACACAAGTTTCTAAAGGCCGTTCTTATGTTAGCCAACCTGGCATATGCTGCTGATGTTATCCTCTTGATATGAGCTTCAGGGGACAGGTCTGGCGTGATATCAACCCCCAGGTCTTTCTCTCTCTCTGACTCTTGAAGTATTTCATCTCCCAAATGATACCTTGTATCTGGTCTCCTGCTTCCTACCCCTATCTTCATTACATTACATTTGCTTGGGTTAAACTCTAACAGCCATTTGTTCGACCATTCCTGCAGCTTGTCCAGGTCTTCTTGAAGTCTCAAGCTGTCCTCCTCTGTCTTAATCCTTCTCATAATTTTGGCGTCGTCAGCAAACATTGAGAGGAATGAGTCTATACCCTCTGGGAGATCATTTACGTATATCAGAAACAGGATAGGTCCAAGTACAGAGCCCTGTGGGACTCCACTGGTGACTTCACGCCAGTCTGAGGTCTCACCCCTCACTGTAACTCTCTGCTTCCTATTGCTTAGGTACTCCCTTATCCACTGGAGCGCCCTACCTGTTACTCCTGCCTGTTTCTCCAGCTTATGCATCAACCTTTTATGGGGTACTGTGTCAAAGGCTTTCCGACAGTCCAAAAAAATGCAGTCCGCCCACCCTTCTCTTTCTTGCTTAATTCTTGTCACCTGATCGTAGAATTCTATCAAGCCTGTAAGGCAAGATTTACCCTCCCTGAACCCATGTTGATGGGTTGTCACGAAGTCTCTTCTCTCCAGATGTGTTACTAGGTTTTTCTCACAATCTTCTCCATCACCTTGCATGGTATACAAGTTAAGGACACTGGCCTGTAGTTCAGTGCCTCTTGTCTGTCACCCTTTTGTATATTGGTACTACATTAGCAGTCTTCCATATTTCTGGTAGGTCCCCCGTTTCCAGTGACTTACTATACACTATGGAGAGTGGTAAGCAAAGTGCTCCTGCACACTCTTTCAATACCCATGGCGAGATTCCATCCGGCCCAACAGCTTTTCTCACATCCAGCTCCAATAGGTGCTTTTTGACCTCATCTCTTGTAATTTCGAACCTATCCAAGGTCACCTGGTTTGCTGCCACCTCTCCCAGCGCCGTGATATCTCCCTGTTCTATTGTAAAGACCTCCTGGAACCTTTTGTTGAGTTCTTCACACACCTCTTTGTCATTCTCTGTGTACCTGTCCTCGCCCACCCTAAGTTTAATCACCTGTTCCTTCACTGTTGTCTTCCTCCTGATGTGACTGTGTAGTAGCTTTGGTTCAGTCTTGGCTTTGTTAGCTATATCATTTTCATACCTTTTCTCAGCTGCTCTTCTCACACTGACATACTCGTTCCTGGTTCTCTGGTATCTCTCTCTACTTTCTGGTGTTCTGTTATTACGGAAGTTCCTCCATGCCCTTTTGTTCAGCTCCTTTGCTTTCATACATTCCCTATTAACCACGGATTCTTCCTTTGCTTCTCTGTTTTTTCCTGTTGGGCTGGGACAAACCTGCTTACAGCCTCCTGACATTTTTGGGTGACATAGTCCATCATGTCTTGTACGGACTTGGTTCCGAGTTCTGTGTCCCAATGTATATCCCATAGGAATTTATTCATCTCCTCATAGTTTCCCTTTCGGTACGCCAGCCCTTTGGTTCCCAGTTCTTTTTTGGGGGTGATAATTCCTAGCTCAACCAGGTACTCAAAGCTCAATACACTATGATCACTCATTCCCAAGGGGGCTTCCAACTTAACTTCCCTTATATCCGACTCATTTAGGGTAAATATCAAATCAAGCAAGGCTGGTTCATCCCCTCCTCTCATTCTTGTCGGTCCCTTGACGTGTTGACTTAGAAAGTTTCTTGTTGCCACATCCAGCAGCTTAGCTCTCCATGTGTCTGGCCTCCGTGTGGGTCTCTGTTCCCCCAATCTATCTTCCCATGGTTGAAGTCTCCCATGATTAGAAGTCTGGATCCGTTCCTGCTAGCCACAGAAGCTGCTCTCTCTATTATATTGATGGTGGCCATGTTGTTTCTATCATATTCCTGTCTGGGTCTTCTGTCATTCGGTGGGGGGTTATATATGACTACTATTATAATTTTCTGTCCTCCAGTTGCAATGGTGCCTGATATGTAGTCCCTGAAACCTTCACAGTTCTGAATTACCATCTCTTCGAAACTCCAACCTTCTCTTAGTAGCAAAGCCACACCACCTCCTCCTCTCCCTTCTCTCTCTTTCCTCACTACATAGTAGCCCTGTGGAAACACTGCATTTGTTATGATTCGTTAGCTTTGTTTCTGCGAGTGCTATTATGTCTGGGTTTTCTGCTAGTGCCCACTCTCCAAGTTCACTATGTGTGTTTGGTGTGGTGTGAGTGTGTGTGTGTGAGTGTGTGTGTGTGAGTGTGAGTGTGAGTGTGAGTGTGAGTTTGTGTGTGTGAGTGTACTCACCTAATTGTACTCACCTAATTGTGCTTGCGGGGGTTGAGCTTTGGCTCTTGGTCCCGCCTCTCAACTGTCAATCAACTGGTGTACAGATTCCTGAGCCTACTGGACTCTATCATATCTACACTTGAAGCTGTGTATGGAGTCAGCCTCCACCACATCACTTCCTAATGCATTCCATTTGGCAACCACTCTGACACTAAAAAAGTTCTTTCTAATATCTCTGTGGCTCATTTGGGCACTCAGTTTCCACCTGTGTCCCCTTGTGCGTGTGCCCCTTGTGTTAAATAGCCTGTCTTTATCTACCCTATCAATTCCCTTCAGAATCTTAAATGTGGTGATCATGTCCCCCCTAACTCTTCTGTCTTCCAGCGAAGTGAGGTTTAATTCCCGTAGTCTCTCCTCGTAGCTCATACCTCTCAGCTCGGGCACTAGTCTGGTGGCAAACCTTTGAACCTTTTCCAGTTTAGTCTTATCCTTGACTAGATATGGACTCCATGCTGGGGCTGCATACTCCAGGATTGGCCTGACATATGTGGTATACAAAGTTCTGAATGATTCTTCACACAAGTTTCTGAATGCCGTTCGTATGTTGGCCAACCTGGCATATGCCGCTGATGTTATCCTCTTGATATGGACTGCAGGAGACAGGTCTGGCGTGATATCAACTCCCAAGTCTTTTTCTTTCTCTGATTCCTGAAGAATTTCCTCCCCCAGATGATACCTTGTATCTGGCCTCCTGCTCCCTACACCTATCTTCATTACATTACATTTGGTTGGGTTAAACTCTAACAACCATTTGTTCAACCATTCCTTTAGCTTGTCTAGGTCTTCTTGAAGCCTCAAACAGTCCTCTTCTGTTTTAATCCTTCTCATAATTTTGGCATCGTCCGCAAACATAGAGAGAAATGAATCGATACCCTCCGGGAGATCATTTACATATATCAGAAACAAGATAGGACCGAGTACAGAGCCCTGTGGGACTCCACTGGTGACTTCACACCAATCGGAGGTCTCACCCCTTACCGTAACTCTCTGCTTCCTATTGCTTAGGTATTCCCTTATCCACTGGAGCGCCTTACCAGCTACACCTGCCTGACTCTCCAGCTTATGTACCAGCCTCTTATGCGGTACTGTGTCAAAGGCTTTCCGACAGTCCAAGAAAAGTGTGTGTGTGTGTGTGTGTGTGTGTGTGTGTGTGTGTGTGTGTGTGTGTGTGTGTGTGTGTGTGTGTGTGTGTGTGTGTGTGTGTGTGTGTGTCTGTGTCCTCTAGCCAATGAATCACTACGAACTCAATGACCCCATCAGGATTCGAACCTGAATTTCCTGGACTCAGCTTATTGATGTACGCGGTACTATTACCAGAGAGGTACAGGAAGAGAGAGAGACACACTCACAGACAGACACAGACAAATGAAGAGATAATAGCTAGATAGACAGATACACGGAGGAAGACAGGCAGACAGGGAGACAGAGAGAGACAGAAAGACCAATGCACCACTCTTTCTGGTGTGGTGGTCCAGTGGTCCAGCACTCATGGTGGTGTGGTGGTCCAGTGGTCCAGCACTCATGGTGGTGTGGTGGTCCAGTGGTCCAGCACTCATGGTGGTGTGGTGGTCCAGTGGTCCAGCACTCGTGGTGGTGTAGTGGTCCAGTGGTCCAACACTGATGGTGGTGTGGTGGTCCAGTGGTCCAGCACTGATGGTGGTGTGATGGTCCTGTGGTCCAGCACTCGTGGTGGTGTAGTGGTCCAGTGGTCCAGCACTCATGGTGGTGTGGTGGTCCAGTGGTCCAACACTCATGGTGGTGTGGTGGTCCAGTGGTCCAGCACTCGTGGTGGTGTGGTGGTCCAGTGGTCCAGCACTGATGGTGGTGTGGTGGTCCAGTGGTCCAGCACTGATGGTGATGTGATGGTCCAGTGGTCCAACATTCGTGGTGGTGTGGTGGTCCTGTGGTCCAGCACTCGTGGTGTTATGGTGGTCCAGTGGTCCAACACTCATGGTGGTGTGGTGGTCCAGTGGTCCAGCACTCGTGGTAGTGTGGTGGTCCAGTGGTTCAGCACTGATGGTGATGTGGTGGTCCAGTGGTCCAACATTCGTGGTGATGTGGTGGTCCTGTGGTCCAGCACTCGTGGTGGTGTAATGGTCCAGTGGTCCAGCACTCGTGGTGGTGTGGTGGTCCAGTGGTCCAACACTCGTGGTGGTGTGGTGGTCCAGTGGTCCAACACTCATGGTGGTGTGGTGGTCCAGTGGTCCAGCACTCGTGGTAGTGTGGTGGTCCAGTGGTCCAGCACTCATGGTGGTGTGGTGGTCCAGTGGTTCAACACTCATGGTGGTGTGGTGGTCCAGTGGTCCAGCACTGATGGTGATGTGGTGGACCAGTGGTCCAGCACTCATTGTGGTGTGGTGGTCCAGCTCTCATGGTAGTGTGGTGGTCCAGCACTCATTGTGCTGTAGTGGTCCAGTGGTCCAGCACTCATGGTGGTCCAGTTGGTCCAGCACTCATGGTGGTGTAGTGGTTCAGTGGTTCAGCACTCATGGTGGTCCAGTGGTCCAGCACTCATGGTGGTCCAGTGGTCCAGCACTCATGGTGGTGTAGTGGTCCAGTGGTCCAGCACTCATGGTGGTGTAGTGGTCCAGTGGTCCAGCACTCATGGTGGTGTAGTGGTCCAGTGGTCCAGCACTCATGGTGGTGTAGTGGTCCAGTGGTCCAGCACTCATGGTGGTGTAGTGGTCCAGTGGTCCAGCACTCATGGTGGTCCAGTGGTCCAGCACTCATGGTGGTGTAGTGGTCCAGTGGTCCAACACTCATGGTGGTGTAGTGGTCTAGTGGTCCAGCACTCATGGTGGTCCAGTGGTCCAGCACTCATGGTGGTGTAGTGGTCCAGCACTAATGGTGGTGTAGTGGTCCAGTGGTCCAACACTCATGGTGGTCCAGTGGTCCAATACTCATGGTGGTGTAGTGGTCCAGTGGTTCAACACTCATGGTGGTGTAGTGGTCCAGTGGTCCAGCACTCATGGTGGTGTGGTGGTCCAGTGGTCCAGCACTCATGGTGGTCCAGTGGTTCAACACTCATGGTGGTGTAGTGGTCCAGTGGTCCAACACTCATGGTGGTCCAGTGGTCCAGCACTCATGGTGGTGTAGTGGTCCAGTGGTCCAACACTCATGGTGGTCCAGTGGTCCAGCACTCATGGTGGTGTAGTGGTCCAGTGGTCCAGCACTCATGGTGGTGTAGTGGTCTAGTGGTCCAGCACTCATGGTGGTCCAGTGGTCTAGTGGTCCAGCACTCATGGTGGTCCAGTGGTCCAGCACTCATGGTGGTGTAGTGGTCCAGTGGTCCAGTACTTATGGTGGTGTAGTGGTCCAGTGGTCCAGCACTCATGGTGGTGTGTAGTGGTCCAGAGGTCCAACACTCATGGTGGTGTAGTGGTCCAGTGGTCCAGCACTCATGGTGGTCCAGCACTCAAGGTGGTCCAGTGGTCCAGTGGTCCAGCACTCATGGTGGTCCAGTGGTCCAGCACTCATGGTGGTCCAGTGGTCCAACACTCATGGTGGTCCAGTGGTCCAGTGGTCCAGCACTCATGGTGGTGTAGTGGTTCAGCACTCATGGTGGTCCAGTGGTCCAGTGGTCCAGCACTCATGGTGGTCCAGTGGTCCAGCACTCATGGTGGTCCAGTTGTCCAGTGGTCCAGTGGTCCAGCACACATGGTGGTCCAGTGGTGCAGTGGTCCAGCACTCATGGTGGTGTAGTGGTCCAGTGGTCCAACACTCATGGTGGTGTAGTGGTTCAGTGGTCCAGTGGTCCAACACTCTTTGTGGTGTAGTGGTCCAGTGGTTCAGCACTCATGGTGGTCCAGTGGTCCAGTGGTCCAGCACTCATGGTGGTCCAGTGGTCCAACACTCATGGTGGTGTGGTGGTCCAGTGGTCCAACACTCATGGTGGTGTGGTGGTCCAGTGGTCCAGCACTCATGGTGGTCCAGTGGTCCAGTGGTCCAACACTCATGGTGGTGTGGTGGTCCAGTGGTCCAACACTCATGGTGGTGTAGTGGTCCAGTGGTCCAACACTCATGGTGGTGTGGTGGTCCAGTGGTCCAACACTCATGGTGGTCCAGTGGTCCAACACTCATGGTGGTGTGGTGGTCCAGTGGTCTAGCACTCATGGTGGTCCAGTGGTCCATCACTCATGGTGGTCCAGTGGTCCAGTGGTCCAACACTCATGGTGGTGTGGTGGTCCAGTGGTCCAACACTCATGGTGGTGTGGTGGTCCAGTGGTCCAACACTCATGGTGGTGTGGTGGTCCAGTGATCCAGCACTCATGGTGGTGTGGTGGTCCAGTGGTCCAACACTCATGGTGGTGTTGTGGTCCAGTGGTCCAGCACTCATGGTGGTCCAGTGGTCCAGTGGTCCAACACTCATGGTGGTGTGGTGGTCCAGTGGGCCAGCACTCATGGTGGTGTTGTGGTCCAGTGATCCAGCACTCATGGTGGTGTGTTGGTCCAGTGGTCCAACACTCATGGTGGTGTGGTGGTCCAGTGGTCCAACACCCATGGTGGTGTGGTGGTCCAGTGGTCCAGCACTCATGGTGGTCCAGTGGTCCGGTGATCCAGCATTCATGGTGGTGTCCAGTGATCCAGCATTCATGGTCCAGTGGTCCAGCACTCATGGTGGTGTAGTGGTTCAGTGGTCCAACACCCATCGTGGTGTAGTGATCCAGTGGTCCAACACCCATCGTGGTGTGGTGGTCCAGTGGTCCAACACCTATCGTGGTGTAGTGGTCCAGTGGTCCAACACCCATCGTGGTGTGGTGGTCCAGTGGTCCAACACTCATGGTGGTGTGGTGGTCCAGTGGTCCAACACTCATAGTGGTGTGGTGGTCCAGTGGTCCAACACTCATGGTGGTGTGATGGTCCAGTGGTCCAACACTCATGGTGGTGTGGTGGTCCAGTGGTTCAATACTCACTGCATCAGACGTGCAGTGAGTGCAATCACCTCAAGATTCCTGAAATTTTAAATAATTAATTCACAGAAATAGTTGCCGATGAAACTCAATTTACATTAATAAATTATTTGTATAATTCAAACCTTCACATACGAATATGAACCAAACTAAATAGTGAAAATGCGTTTAACTTAAATTAACATAATTACAGTGTTGAGTTAAAATATTTAACTTTCCTGTGTTTGTGATTCTCGTGTGGAGCCCGTCCCTGACAGCCAGTTAATGTGATTACCTATATTAACAGTGACTATACTAGTCCCTCTTAACACGAAATATTAACTTAACCATAGAGTAAAATAGGATTTAACATTTAAATTTACGATAATAATACTTTTTTCAATACTTGGTATTCAAAAAGATACAAAATTCACTCAAGACTCGATTTCGGAAGGGAAGAATCAAGAGTTCAGAGTGCAATCATTACTCCACGGGACCTCACAGCTTCTTGCAACATCACACATATTGCAAATGATTAATTCCTTTACTGAAACACTTGCAGTATTTGTTGCCCCGGGTAATATAGCATTATGTAAAGCTGGTCTGTGTATGAGTATGTCGTACGTCGAGTGACGTCTGACAACAAAGTGTAATGTTGTGTTCCTTGACGTGGTGACCCTGGAGAGTAGACACTGTTCCTTGACGTGGTGACCCTGGAGAGTAGACACTGTTCCCTGACGTGGTGACCCTGGAGAGTAGACACTGTTCCTTGACGTGGTGACCCTGGAGAGTAGACACTATTCCTTGACGTGGTGACCCTGGAGAGTAGACACTATTCCTTGACGTGGTGACCCTGGAGAGTAGACAATATTCCTTGACGTGGTGACCTTGGAGAGTAGACAATATTCCTTGACGTGGTGACCCTGGAGAGTAGACACTATTCCTTGACGTGGTGACCTTGGAGAGTAGACACTATTCCTTGACGTGGTGACCTTGGAGAGTAGACAATATTCCTTGACGTGGTGACCCTGGAGAGTAGACAATATTCCTTGACGTGGTGACCTTGGAGAGTAAACACTATTCCTTGACGTGGTGACCCTGGAGAGTAGACAATATTCCTTGACGTGGTGACCTTGGAGAGTAAACACTATTCCTTGACGTGGTGACCCTGGAGAGTAGACAATATTCCTTGACGTGGTGACCTTGGAGAGTAGACACTATTCCTTGACGTGGTGACCCTGGAGAGTAGACAATATTCCTTGACGTGGTGACCTTGGAGAGTAAACACTATTCCTTGACGTGGTGACCCTGGAGAGTAGACAATATTCCTTGACGTGGTGACCTTGGAGAGTAGACACTATTCCTTGACGTGGTGACCCTGGAGAGTAGACAATATTCCTTGACGTGGTGACCTTGGAGAGTAAACACTATTCCTTGACGTGGTGACCCTGGAGAGTAGACACTGTTCCTTGACATGGTGACCCTGGAGAGTAGACAATATTCCTTGACGTGGTGACCTTGGAGAGTAGACACTATTCCTTGACGTGGTGACCCTGGAGAGTAGACAATATTCCTTGACGTGGTGACCTTGGAGAGTAGACACTATTCCTTGACGTGGTGACCCTGGAGAGTAGACAATATTCCTTGACGTGGTGACCTTGGAGAGTAGACAATATTCCTTGACGTGGTGACCCTGGAGAGTAGACAATATTCCTTGACGTGGTGACCTTGGAGAGTAGACAATATTCCTTGACGTGGTGACCCTGGAGAGTAGACACTATTCCTTGACGTGGTGACCTTGGAGAGTAAACACTATTCCTTGACGTGGTGACCCTGGAGAGTAGACACTGTTCCTTGACGTGGTGACCCTGGAGAGTAGACAATATTCCTTGACGTGGTGACCTTGGAGAGTAGACACTATTCCTTGACGTGGTGACCCTGGAGAGTAGACAATATTCCTTGACGTGGTGACCTTGGAGAGTAGACAATATTCCTTGACGTGGTGACCCTGGAGAGTAGACACTATTCCTTGACGTGGTGACCTTGGAGAGTAGACAATATTCCTTGACGTGGTGACCCTGGAGAGTAGACACTATTCCTTGACGTGGTGACCTTGGAGAGTAAACACTATTCCTTGACGTGGTGACCCTGGAGAGTAGACACTGTTCCTTGACGTGGTGACCTTGGAGAGTAGACAATATTCCTTGACGTGGTGACCTTGGAGAGTAGACAATATTCCTTGACGTGGTGACCTTGGAGAGTAGACAATATTACTTGACGTGGTGACCTTGGAGAGTAAACACTATTCCTTGACGTGGTGACCTTGGAGAGTAAACACTATTCCTTGACGTGGTGACCCTGGAGAGTAGACAATATTCCTTGACGTGGTGACCCTGGAGAGTAGACACTGTTCCTTGACGTGGTGATCTTGGAGAGTAGACACTGTTCCTTGACGTGGTGACCTTGGAGAGTAAACACTATTCCTTGACGTGGTGACTCTGGAGAGTAAACACTATTCCTTGACGTGGTGACCTTGGAGAGTAGACACTATTCCTTGACGTGGTGACCCTGGAGAGTAGACACTATTCCTTGACGTGGTGACCCTGGAGAGTAGACACTATTCCTTGACGTGGTGACCTTGGAGAGTAGACAATATTCCTTGACGTGGTGACCTTGGAGAGTAGACACTATTCCTTGACGTGGTGACCCTGGAGAGTAGACACTATTCCTTGACGTGTGGTCAATCTCTATATCGCTCTAGGGTACGACTTATTATTATTATTACATCTCTGACAAAATTAATTAAAATTTTGCTTAATCTGAGGATTTGAATTAAGTCTTATTAAAGTGAGGATAATGGTGGACTGTCACGCTGTACATAGGGCCATACACAAGACAAAAGGACCGAGACCCAGGCCTCCCTCGCTCCCCAGCTGCCCACTGTGACCCCTGCCTCTCCTCCCCACACCTGAGTTTGTACACCTGACCTTGTACACCTGACTTTGTACACCTGACCTTGTACATATCCTTAATATTAAGGTACGTAGGGAGGCTGTTGAGCAACAATAAAAGTATGAGTCTGTGAAACTTTTTCTTTTCGTCATACACGTCCCTGAGCCAACAAATAATCTTGACCCAACAAAGAAAGGCTGTTACTTCTCGATGATAAGTGCCCAGTTTATAACAGACAAGAACTGATGGGGCAATATCGTTAAGCAAACACTAGACATGACAAACGAGGCCATAACTTGCCAACACCGGGATACGAACTGGCAGCGTCATCATATTCTCCCTAATGTCTTCCTTCCAGCCCAACATTATCATCATTTCCCCGCACACTTCTGCAGAGTCCACCGGATGGAGGGTACGGAATGTGTCAGCTTGAGCCGTGACAAGTGCGGCTGGCTGTAACCATGCTGAGAATGTGTCAGCTTGAGCCGTGACAAGGGCGGCTGGCTGTAACCAAGCTGAGAATTACATCTGTGCTGTTGCCTACATACTCACGTCTGCAACACACACACACATATATCTGAATTAATGTTGGTTCAAATGTGGTCTTCAAAACTAGCAACATTGCGGCACAGCGTGAGCAAAACTTGCATGACGGGGGGGGGGGGGGACAGTTAGAGCAAAACCAGCATAATTGTGGTACAGTGTGAGCGAAACTAATAATGTCACCATTGTACCATACTTGTGGTACAGTTTCATCAACACTGGCGTAGTTGTGATAACGTCGCAACACTAGCATTGTTGTGGTACAATGTTATCTACAAGTTCTACAATGGTTGTAGAACTATTCACCATCAGGAACTAACATGATTGTGATACAATGTCACAAATTCTGCCATGGTTGTGGTACAATGTCACCAACACAAGCATTGTTGTGGTACAAAATAACCATGATTAGAATGGGTGCTATTCAATGACACAATCATGTACTAGTGTTGTTGTGGAACATTATTGCTAACACTAACATGGTTGTGGTACAATGTCACTAACATGGTTGTGGTACAATGTCACTAACATGGTTGTGGTACAATGTCACTAACACTAACATGGTTGTGGTGCAATGTCAATAACACTAGCATGGTTGTGGTACAATGTCAATAACACTAGCATGGTTGTGGTACAATGCCACTAACACTAACATGGTTGTGGTACAACGTCACTAACACTAACATGGTTGTGGTACAATGTCACTAACACTAACATGGTTGTGGTGCAATGTCACTAACACTAACATGGTTGTGGTACAATGTCAATAACACTAGCATGGTTGTGGTACAATGTCACTAACACTAACATGGTTGTGGTACAACGTCACTAACACTAACATGGTTGTGGTACAACGTCACTAACACTAACATGGTTGTGGTACAATGTCACTAACACTAACATGGTTGTGGTACAATGCCACTAACACTAACATGGTTGTGGTACAACGTCACTAACACTAACATGGCTGTGGTACAACGTCACTAACACTAACATGGTTGTGGTACAATGTAACTAACACTAACATGGTTGTGGTACAATGTCACTAACACTAACATGGTTGTGGTACAATGTCACTAACACTAACATGGTTGTGGTACAATGTCACTAACTAACATGGTTGTGGTACAATGTCACTAACATGGTTGTGGTACAATGTCACTAACATGGTTGTGGTACAATGTCACTAACATGGTTGTGGTACAATGTCACTAACATGGTTGTGGTACAATGTCACTAACATGGTTGTGGTACAATGTCACTAACATGGTTGTGGTACAATGTCACTAACATGGTTGTGGTACAATGTCACTACATGTCTTGTGGTACAATGTCACTAACATGTCTTGTGGTACAATGTCACTAACAACGTTGTGGTACAATGTCACTAACAACGTTGTGGTACAATGTCACTAACAACGTTGTGGTACAATGTCACTAACATGTCTTGTGGTACAATGTCACTAACATGGTTGTGGTACAATGTCACTAACATGGTTGTGGTACAATGTCACTAACATGGTTGTGGTACAATGTCACTAACATAGTTGTGGTACAATGTCACTAATATGGTTGTGGTACAATGTAACTAACATGGTTGTGGTACAATGTCACTAACTTGGTTGAGGTACAATGTCACTAACACTAACATGGTTGTGGTACAATGTCACTAACATGTTTGTGGTACAATGTCATCAATATTAATATGTTTGTGGTACAATATCATCAATATTAACATGTTTGTGGGACAATGTCCTTAGCACTTTCTTGGCTGCGGCACAATGTCGTCAACACCACCATGGTTGTGGTTCAGTGTCAGGAATAATAGTATGTTTTAAAGACAATGCTTGAAATATTTGCATGGAATTGATACAATGTCATTAACACTCCCATCATTTGGTACAACGACCCGACATGTACTTCCATCCACTCTAGCATGGTTGTGGTACAATGTCCCCAATACTAGAACTGCTGTGGTGCAACATGCAATCAACACTAGCATGGTTGTGGTACAATGTCCCCAATACTAGAACTGCTGTGGTGCAACATGCCATCAACACTAGCATGGTTGTGGTACAATGTCCCCAATACTAGAACTGCTGTGGTGCAACATGCCATCAACACTCGCATGGTTGTGGCAAGATACCAACAAGTACTAACATGGATGTGGTACTATGTCAACATCAGGTACTAGCATGATTGTAATACAATGTTACCAAACCAAGCATGATTATATTACAATATCACCGACACCAGCACAGTTGTGTTTCAATTGCAATTGCAACATGTATGATAACATTGCAACATGTATGTTAACATTGCAACATGTATGATAACATTGCAACATTATAACATTGCAACATGTATGGTACATTGCAACATGTATGGTAACATTGCAACATGTATGGTAACATTGTAACATGTATGGTAACATTGCAACATGTATGGTAACATAACATTGCAACATGTATGTAACATTGCAACATGTATGGTAACTTGCAACATGTATGATAACTTGCAACATATGTAACATTGCAACATGTATGGTAACATTGCAACATGTATGATAACATTGCAACATGTATGGTAACATTGCAACATGTATGGTAACATTGCAACATGTATGATAACATTGCAACATGTATGATAACTTGCAACATGTATGGTAACATTGCAACATGTATGGTAACATTGTAACATGTATGGTAACATTGCAACATGTATGGTAACATTGCAACATGTATGATAACATTGCAACATGTATGATACATTGCAACATGTATGATAACATTGCAACATGTATGGTAACAGAGCTATATATAAGTTGCATAAGTATTAATTCTTAATAGAGTTTACCATATGGTCCCATGGTGTAATGGCTAGCACTTTGGACTCTGAATCCAACAATCCGAGTTCGAGTCTCGGTGGGACCTGCCTTTATAAACAATAAAACACGCTTTTCAACAACACAATGTTGAATTATATTTAATTTTAAGAATAACAATTAATGTTCAAATGTAATGAGCCAAAATAAGGTCACCGCGCGCCTCCAGGACCCACTCCTCCAGCCCGTTCTGGTTCACAATGCTGCAAAGTTAACCTTGAAATTCTGTTTCGGACCTGGATGTCCGAAATTCATCTACTCCTGGTGAGGTAATAATGAGGCTATTGACCTGTCTAAAGTTACAGCAGTCATTTTCGGGTTTTCTGAATTGGTCATCGTGACTTACATTTTTTTTTATGCGCAAGTTGATAGACAATTTCTTCATTATATAAACAATCAGGTGCCACCGAGACTTGGGCTCGGATTGTTGGACTTACAGTCCGAAGTGCTAACAACTACACCATGGGCCTTATTAGTTTGACAGAGGAGGCAACTTCGTATAGACAACCATATGCTGAACATTCAATTTCACTAATGTATATTCTCAATAAATATATATATATATATATATATATATATATATATATATATATATATATATATATATATATATATATATATATGTCGTACCTAGTTGCCAGAACGCACTTGTCAGCCTACTATGCAAGGCCCGATTTGCCTAATAGGCCAAGTTTTCATGAATTAATTGTTTTTCGACTACCTAACCTACCTGACCTAACCTAACCTAACTTTTTCGGCTACCTAATTTAACCTAACCTATAAAGATAGGTTAGGTTAGGTTAGGTAGGGTTGGTTAGGTTCGGTCATATATCTACGTTAATTATAACTCCAATGAAAAAAAATGACCTCATACATAATGAAATGGGTAGCTTTATCTTTTCATAAGAAAAAATTAGAGAAAATATATTAATTCAGGAAAACTTGGCTTATTAGGCAAATCGGGCCTTGCATAGTAGGCTGAGAAGTGCGTTTGGCTACTAGGTACGACATATATATATATATATATATATATATATATAATATATATATATATATATATATATATATATATATATATAACTAAGTGAAATACAATTGGATTAATTGAAAGTTAAATCAATCACTCACAAGGAGTTTCTAATTATAGGGAACGGCGCTCTGTGATATAAATGAAACATAACCGGACGGCTTCATATATAAAATGTGTTGCAGATCATTAGATTTATGGACTAGCCGGACTGATGAAGATAAGAGTACCCAAGTGATTAATAATGTGAACGAATTACTAAATAATGCACAACCATGAGGATGATAGTTTAGTGAAGTCTGGCAAAGGTCTCCTGGCTGCGTTGGTGGTCGATGGCTCCGTTGCTCCACCTTCAACATTGATCTTGCAACACAAGTTACTTGGGAACGCACTTTCATTACCGAGGTCTAATTTTCTTTTGAGCCCATATTGTTATTCTGAATATGAAGTATAATTCAGCTGGGTTTTGTTGAAAATTCCTGTTTATAAAAGAGGTCCCACCGAGACTCGAACTCGGATTGTTGGATTCAGAGTCCAAAGTGCTAGCCATTACACCATGGGACCATATGGTAAGGTACTACAAGATAAGTATTATTTTAACTTATATGTAACTCAATTCCTCCACATGCTCCAACGGGAGATATTCCACCACACCAGAACTAGCACATTGTACACGTTTATATTGTACCACTAATGCTAGTACTTACTAGTACAATCATGCTACTACTGACTAGTACAATAATGGTAGTACTTACTAGTACAATCATGCTAGTACTTACTAGTACAATCATGCTAGTACTTACTAGTACAATCATGCTAGTACTTACTAGTACAATAATGCTAGTACCTCTCATGTGTACAATAATGCCAATGCTTACTAGTGCAACCATGCTAGCACTTACTAGGTCAATCATGCTAGTACTTGTTGTTATGACCCCAGGTAGCCTGAAGAACAGGTCTACCTCTCTGAGAGTTAGTCGACATATGAGACCTAATTGAGAGGTCAGAAAAGATATATATATAGATATATATATATATTATATAATATATATAATATATATATATATATATATATATATATATATATATATATATATATATATGCAATAATTGTCGATGACTAGCTACAAAATATGAGCAGAGGATGAACATGTAAATAACTGACATGGAGGGAGATGCCGATATTTGCGGACATGATGTGAAGCTCCGAGGATGTCCTGACCTTACTTGAGCAACAGATGGCGTTAGAGGGGGTAGTGCTGTGTTTGAGCTCCTGGCAATGGAGGAAAACCCCTAACTGTGCGCTCCTACAAGAGGAGGTGATCAAGCAGGCGTTTATGTGTGAAGCCTGAGGACGATTTAAAGTGCTCAAGTCAGGACTACAAAAAACCTTGCGAGGCAGTCCTATAGCGATTTTGGGGTGACCTGTGTGGGGCACCATCGTGAGGGCCATGATCTTAGCGCCCTCGAGATATAGATTCTGTGATAAGCTCATATAACACGTGTTACAGTGGTTAATTGTGCTTGATCGTGTGTCCAGCGATCATGGCAGATGTTTATACATTTAGGATAGATATTTTATTAAGGTAGTAAGCTGACATAAGAGAGTAGAGATAGAACATCTTGGAGGGAGGAGTGATACATCCTCCCTCGATGAAGGTCAGTGGATGACTGAGGGGAAGAAGCCCCCGGCTGGCCATCGCGACGACGCATTCGGGTTTAAAGAGATGTTGGATAGAGGAGTTTTATTTTCTGTGAATACATTTAATTATGTTTTAGTAGGGAAACATTTTTATTGGCATGGCAAAGGAATTGCAGGTTTGTTTGGGGAGGAGTTGATGGAAGAACTTCGAGACTGGAGAAGTGTATGCTGAAATCTGTGGGAGAGCAGAACTCCATAGTAAAGAGTTGACCTCAAGCAGGGTAAAGGAGCAGTGAAGAGGAGATCCACGTTCTCCGTGGGATCAGTGGTGGAGCATCACTGGTGTTTGAAGAGGACTTCATTGTGCAGCAGTTTTGGGAGAACTGCAGGAGTGTCTTGTTGAATATTTTGGAGGACCTAATGATGTAGTGAGTGAGTAGTGAGCCTCAAGGAGCAGAACAGAGGCTTATGGTGGATGTACAGGAATGTATAAGGAGTGTTTGAATGGTTACTGGCGTGTGGGAGGCAGTGTAAGGTGAGAAACTGATTTCTTCTTGTGTTGGGAATATTTGTGCAGATGTTTCTGGTGTTCCAGCCACCGGCTGATACTTTCAGGGGTGATTGTACAATATTGTTGTGATGAGATTTCAACCTGATTTAATGAGGGAGTAGTAAGTGGTAAGCCAAGAGTTGAGCTGCTACTTGATATGGACGGGTGATGAAGCCAGTGTATGATATTGGATGGCTACCAGGTTGTAACAGCTTAGAGTGTTGTATGATACAATTGTATTGTTTTCATATCATGTATTGTATTTACTTTTTCGTTTACTAAATGTGTATTGTTAGCTGGCTTTTGCTCTTAGCCTGGCGAGGCTTCCCAGAAAGCAGCATAGAGAAAGAGAGAAAGGATCAGGGTTACAGAAAATTCTAATTAACAAAAGGGAGATTTAGAAGATCATTCCAAACAAGGAAAGAATTGGGAATCACGGCGGCTCAAGTAGGGTGTATACACAAGATAACGAGGCCAGTGTTGGAGCCGTAACCCTAAGTATGTGACGCTGAACCCCTCTCAAAGAACACGAGGTGTACAGGGTGATCTCCCAGGTAAATTACAAGCACTCCAGTGTCCATTGCTGGTCGACCGACGGTAGCGGGAGTGTGGCTGCCGAGGTCGGTTGTCTGTTCCGGCAGAGAGTGGTTGGGGGACGTTGTCCGCCTGTACGCAAGTAACAGTCTGGTGCAACAACCAGAGCTCTCTTTGGAGGTTTAAGTCCCATAAACCCCAACCCCCTCAGGCCAGAACATAGTACAATCATGCTAGTACTTACTAGTACAAATATATTAGTAATTACCTATCATTGTTTATGGCGTAGTGAGATCTAGCACTTTATGCCCCACTAACCATGTTGCACCTGTTGCGTCTCACTTTAACTATTTTGACTTTCAAATGCTTTGTCGAATTTTCCTTAAAGTTGTAGATGGAGGTGGCTTCCACAAGTACTTCTTCTGGAGCATTACTCTTGTTAACTACCCGTACAGGGCACGACGACTTCCTTACGACCCTTTGGCTCATTAATGTTTCCAGCTTCCACCTGTGTCCTCTTGTCCTGCTTTCTCCCATCTGAAGAAGCTGTCCTTGTCTACCATATCCATTCCCCTTATTATCTTGCATGTTGTGATCATATCCACATTTGTTCCATCTGCGATCATATCCTCATTGACTGATACAGTCCAGAGTACCATACAGTGGTCACACTCATGGTGTACCATAGAGTGGTCCCACTCATGGTGCACCATACAGTTGTCCCAATCATGGTGTACCATACAGTGGTCCCATCATGGTGTACCATACAGTTGTCCCAATCATGGTGTACCATACAGTGGTCCCCACTCATGGTGTACCATACAGTGGTCCCACTCATGGTGTACCATACAGTGGTCCCCACTCATGGTGTACCATAAAGTGGTCCCCACTCATGGTGTGCCGTACAGTGGTCCCCACTCATGGTGTACCATACAGTGGTCCCCACTCATGGTGTACCATACAGTGGTCCCACTCATGGTGTACCATACAGTGGTCCCACTCAAGGTGTACCATACAGTGGTCCCACTCATGGTGTACCATACAGTGGTCCCACTCATGGTGTACCGTACAGTGGTCCCCACTCATGGTGTACCATACAGTGGTCCCACTCACGGTGTACCATACAGTGGTCCCACTCATGGTGTACCATACAGTGGTCCCACTCAAGGTGTACCATACAGTGGTCCCACTCATGGTGTACCATACAGTGGTCCCACTCATGGTGTACCGTACAGTGGTCCCCACTCATGGTGTACCATACAGTGGTCCCACTCATGTTGTACCATACAGTGGTCCCACTCACGGTGTACCATACAGTGGTCCCACTCACGGTGTACCATACAGTGGTCCCACTCATGGTGTACCATACAGTGGTCCCACTCATGGTGTACCATACAGTGGTCCCACTCATGGTGTACCGTACAGTGGTCCCCACTCATGGTGTACCATACAGTGGTCCCACTCATGGTGTACCATACAGTGGTCCCCACTCACGGTGTACCATACAGTGGTCCCACTCACGGTGTACCATACAGTGGTCCCACTCACGGTGTACCATACAGTGGTCCCACTTATGTTGTACCATACAGTGGTCCCCACTCACAGTGTACAGTACAGTGGTCCCCAATCACGGTGTACCATACAGTGGTCCCCACTCACGGTGTACCGTACAGTGGTCACACTCATAGTGTACCATACAGTGGTCCCACTCATGGTGTACCATACAGTGGTCCCACTCATGGTGTACCATACAGTGGTCCCCACTCACGGTGTACCATACAGTGGTCCCACTCATGGTGTACCATACAGTGGTCCCACTCATGGTGTACCATACAGTGGTCCCACTCACGGTGTACCATACAGTGGTCCCACTCATGTTGTACCATACAGTGGTCCCCACTCACAGTGTACAGTACAGTGGTCCCCACTCACGGTGTACCATACAGTGGTCCCCACTCACAGTGTACAGTACAGTGGTCCCCACTCACAGTGTACCATACAGTGGTCCCCACTCACAGTGTACAGTACAGTGGTCCCCACTCACAGTGTACAGTACAGTGGTCCCCACTCACAGTGTACAGTACAGTGGTCCCCACTCACGGTGTACCATACAGTGGTCCCCACTCACGGTGTACCATACAGTGGTCCCCACTCACGGTGTACCATACAGTTGTCCCCACTCACGGTGTACCATACAGTGGTTCCCACTCACAGTGTACAGTACAGTGGTCCCCACTCACAGTGTACCATACAGTGGTCCCCACTCACGGTGTACCATACAGTGGTCCCCACTCATAGTGTACAGTACAGTGGTCCCCACTCACAGTGTACCATACAGTGGTCCCCACTCACGGTGTACCATACAGTGGTCCCCACTCACGGTGTACCATACAGTGGTCCCCACTCACAGTGTACCATACAGTGGTCCCACTCACAGTGTACCATACAGTGGTCCCCACTCACAGTGTACCATACAGTGGTCCCCACTCACAGTGTACCATACAGTGGTCCCCACTCACAGTGTACCATACAGTGGTCCCCACTCACGGTGTACCATACAGTGGTCCCCACTCACGGTGTACCATACAGTTGTCCCCACTCACGGTGTACCATACAGTGGTTCCCACTCACAGTGTACCATACAGTGGTCCCCACTCACAGTGTACCATACAGTGGTCCCCACTCACAGTGTACCATACAGTGGTCCCCACTCACAGTGTACCATACAGTGGTCCCCACTCATGGTGTACCATACAGTGGTCCCCACTCACGTGTACCATACAGTGGTCCCCACTCACGGTGTACCATACAGTGGTCCCCACTCACAGTGTACAGTACAGTGGTCCCCACTCACGGTGTACCATACAGTGGTCCCCACTCACAGTGTACCGTACAGTGGTCCCCACTCACGGTGTACCATAGAGTGGTCCCCACTCACGGTGTACCATACAGTGGTCCCCACTCACGGTGTACCATACAGTGGTCCCACTCACGGTGTACCATACAGTGGTCCCCACTCACGGTGTACCATACAGTGGTCCCCACTCACAGTGTACAGTACAGTGGTCCCACTCATGGTGTACCATACAGTGGTCCCAAGGATGATACAGTACTATAGATGTGTCCTTGTCCATGTCCGATATGAGGATGAGAAAAAGTACTGGAGCAAGCTCAGTACCCTGGGGGACTTGATGGTCTTCATGGTTGGTCCAGATTTTATTTTGCTGACTATTTCACATTGAATTATGTTAGTCAGGAAATTGTAGATCCATCTGCCTATTTTTCCGGTAATTCCTTTGGCCTCTTACACTGGTCCTTGTTCGTCTTGTACAATACAGTGGTCCCTGTTGGTCTTGTACCATACAGTGGTCCCTGTTGGTCTTGTACCATACAGTGGTCCCTGTTCGTCTTGTACCATACAGTGGTCCCTGTTGGTCTTGTACCATACAGTGGTCCCTGTTCGTCTTGTACAATACAGTGGTCCCTGTTGGTCTTGTACAATACAGTGGTCCCTGTTCGTCTTGTACAATACAGTGGTCCCTGTTGGTCTGTACAATACAGTGGTCCTGTTGGTCTTGTACCATACAGTGGTCCCTGTTCGTCTTGTACCATACAGTGGTCCTTGTTGGTCCTTTACCATACACTGGTCCTGTTCGTTCTTTACCATACAGTGGTCCCCGTTCATCCTGTACCATACACTGGTCCCTGTTCGTCCTGTACCATACAGTGGTCCCCGTTCATCCTGTACCATACAGTGGTCTTTGTTCGTTTTGTACCATACAGTGGTCACCGTTCATCTTGTACCATTGTTATGAACCTCTAGGTAGCCTAGTGAAGTGAGTGTACCAGTTATTCTGAAAGTTATTCTCTCACACTCTGAGAGAGAGTGAGAGTTATTCTGCACATCTGCCTAGATATTAGGATGTTAGGGAAAGGAAGTTTATAATAAGTAATGTCAGTAAATGACTAAATAAATACAAGCAGAGGATTAACGTGATATAAAAGTTGGATGGGATGGGATGTCGACATTTGTAGCGTGACGTGACGCAGACGGAGGTCGTAACACGTCACTAGAGTTGCTACAGTCGTCAGGAATGGACGTACGTCGTTGACCTCATGGGAAGAAAAAAAGAATATAGTTCCCTGTTTAGTGGTTGAGTGAAACGCTACTTGTTATCAATTGTGAGGAAATTGCAGGGACTTCGTATGTCATTTCTCAGTGATCGTGACTATATAAGAGGCGACCTAAAGCCTAGAGAGCGGTCATGTCCTTGTGGACTTATGAGAGATATTCCTTCTAGTGGAGGAGAGTAAGCAGGTGTTTCTGCGTGAAGCCTGCCAGGCAACTTCGTGTGCTCAAGTCAGGACTGAAAGAAGCTTGGAGAGACAGTCCTAAGGGATTTTGTTCGACGCTATGTTGGAGCGTCAGAAGGCAAGCAAGGTTCTAAAATTTTACGGTAAGCTCACTTTATAGATTGAGCTTTATTAGTTACAGATAGTTATTAGTGTTTGATG
>WNGS01153273.1:0-2500 GCA_020271785.1 Procambarus virginalis
TCTCTACTAGATTATATCTCTTAGCATATTTAATGTCCAAGAGGATATGATCACTCTTTCCCATGGGAGGAAGGTACTGGATGTCAAATACCTCTTCCTTCCTGGTGAATATTAGATCAGTACTGATGGAACATCCCTTCCCTCATTCTTGTGGCCTGCTTGATGTGTTGATACATGAATGTCTTCAAGATGAGGTTGCAAATCTGCTGTCCAAATGTCCTCCATTCTTGCCTCGTAGGCCTCTCAGTCTATTGCCTTAAAGTTGAAGTCTCCCAGTACCAACAATCGTGACTTATCTTTGTCTTCTCTTACCATAATTTCTCTCATTATCATTATAAGCCCTCTCGTTTGTCATCCAGTTCTTCCTTTGTCCATGTGTCGCTTGCTGGTGGGCTGTAGGCATTTACAATTATCAGCTTATCATCCTGATTACAGACCTGCAATGCCATTATGTCAATATCTCGAGGGTTTTCAAATATTAACTCTCTTACCTTCAGCTGTTCTTTCACCAGCACAGCCACTCCTCCTCCCTTCCTAGTTTTCTGTCACGTCTCCAAACAGAGTAGCCCCTTGGGAATACGCCCTCATTTAAAATATTTTCTTCAAGTTACGTCTGTTAATGCGACAATATCTGGATTTTGAGCTGAATTATATCCTTCAACTCCAATATTTTTTATCTTACTCCATCTACGTTGGTATATATTTTCAGGAACATGGTCCCCTTCCCTTTGTTCTTTACATCCCCTTCCTTTAATGATTTTGTGGCTTTGTCTTTATGTACCATTTCACAAGCTTTCCAGTCCCTAACACTGTAGAAAAAATCCTTCATTTCTACCCCATTTAGACATTTCACTTCAGGGGGCACGAGTTCCAGATTTCCAAAAAAATGCATTAAATGAAAACTGGTTCGATTTTAATCAACTTTTTGACATGTTGTATATGAAAAGGGTTTCATCTGGTCCAAGTCTCAGCATCGTAGCATAAATAGGAAGGGAGAAAAAAATACTGAAGTACCTGGTGATACCTGGTTGATGGGGTTCTGCGAGTTCTTCTACTCCCCAAACCCGGCCCGAGGCCCGACTTGACTTGTGAGAGTTTGGTCCACCAGGCTGTTGCTTGGAGCGGACTGCAGGCCCACATACCCACCACAGCCCGGTTGGTCCGGCACTCCTTGAAGGAAACAATCTAGTTTCCTCTTGAAGATGTCCACGGTTGTTCCTGTAATATTTCTGATGCTCGCTGGTAGGACGCTGAACAACCGTGGACCTCTGATGTTCATACAATGTTCTCTGATTGTGCCCATGGCACCTCTGCTCTTCACTGGTTCTATTCTGCATTTTCTTCCATGTCGTTCACTCCAGTACGTTGTTAAATTACTGTGCTGATTTGGGACCTGTCCCTCCGGTATTTTCCATGTGTATATTATTTGGTATCTTTCTTGTCTCCTTTCTAGTGAGTATATTTGGAGAGCTTTGAGACGATCCCAATAATTTAGGTGCTTTATCGCGTCTATGCGTGCTGTATATGTTCTCTGTATTCCCTCAATTTCAGAAATCTCTCCTGCTCTAAAAGGGGAAGCGAGTACTGAGCAGTACTCAAGACGGGACAACACAAGTGATTTGAAGAGTACAACCATTGTGATGGGATCTCTGGACTTGAAGGTTCTCGTAATCCATCCTATCATTTTTCTGGCTGACGCTTGGTTATGCTTGGTTATGCTCCCTAAACGTTAGGTCATCGGACATCATTATTCCCAAATCCTTGACATGCTGTTTTCCTACTATGGGCAGATTCGATTGTGTTTTGTACCATGTATTATGTTTAAGATCCTCATTTTTGCCGTATCTGAGTGCCTGGAATTTATCACCGTTAAACATCATGTTATTTTCTGCTGCCCAATCGAAAACTTTGTTAATATCTGTTTGTAGTTTATCAATGTCTTCAGCAGAGGTAATTTTCATGCTGATTTTTGTATCATCTGCAAAGGATGACACGAAGCTGTGACTTGTGTTTTTGTCTATGTCTGATATGAGAATAAGGAACAGCAGTGGTGCAAGGACTGTACCTTGAGGTACAGAGCTTTTAACTGCTCTTGGACTCAATTTTACTTGATTGACTGTTACTCTTTGTGTTCTGTTCGACAGGAAATTGAGTATCCAGCGTCCTACTTTACCAGTTATACCCATTGACCTCATTTTGTGTGCAATCACTCCATGGTCACATTTGTCGAATGCCTTTGCAAAATCTGTGTATACGACATCTGCATTATGTTTTTCCTCTAATGCCTCAGTGATTTTGTCATAGTGGTCAAGTAGCTGTGAGAGGCATGATCTTCCTGCTCTAAATCCATGTTGGCCTGGATTGTGGAGGTCATTGGTTTCCATGAATCTAGTGACCTGACTCCTGATCACTCTCTCAAATACTTTTATTATGTGGGACGTTAGTGCAACTGGTCTATAATTCTTTGCCAATGCTTTGCTACCACCCTTGTGTAGAGGGG
>WNGS01153273.1:7500-12314 GCA_020271785.1 Procambarus virginalis
CTGCAGACGATCGCCGACCACTTTGGGATCAAGTTGAGAGCTTCCAAAGTGGGAGAGAGAAGACTTGAGATCATGGCACAGCTCAAGGCACGTGATGAAGCCTTAGGAGAGGAACGGCCACAGACACCTGCCAGTGGAGGAGAGAACTTGAGTACCGGTGGCAGCAGGCGCAGTATCAAGCTAGAAATAATGAAGATGCAGATAGAAGCACAGCTGCGCAGAGAAGAGAGAGATGCACAGCTGCAACGAGAAGAAAGAGAAGCACAGCTGAGGCGCGAGGAAGCAGAACGAGAAGCACAGCTGAAGCGTGAGGAAGCAGAAAGAGAAGCACAGCTGAAGCGCGAGGATGCAGAAAGAGAAGCACAGCTGCGCAGAGAAGAACGAGAGGCACAGCAGCAACGAGAAGAACGAGAGGCACAGCAGCAACGAGAAGAACGAGAGGCACAGCAGCAACGAGAAGAACGAGAGGCACAGCTGAAGGAGCGCGAGATAGACGCTAGGACGAAGCTGCAGGAGGTTGAAGCGAACAAGGAGATTGAGCTGAAACGAGCTGAGCTAGGACTAGTTCCAACTGCCCCACCACAACAGCAGGAAGACCGCCGAGTGAGAGAGAGGGATTTGCCCGTCTTCGTGCCTAATGAGGCTGAGGGTTTCTTCGAGCATTTCGAAAGGGTCGCTACGTTGAAGAAGTGGCCGAGGGCAGAGTGGGCGGAGCTAGTTCAGGGAAGGCTCACTGGTGAAGCTCGTGAAGCTTACAACATGCTCGATCTCCAGGAATGTACCAACTATGATGCAGTAAAACGGGCCGTGCTCCATTCGTTCAAGCTGACGCCGGAGTGCTATAGGAAAAGGTTTAGAGAATGTACCCGATCGCCAGGAAAATCGTATGCGGAGACGGCGAGGGACATGGAAAGGAAATTCTTGAAATGGCTGGAGTCAGAAGGAGCAAGATCGGCTGAAGACATCAAGGGGCTGATGGTCATGGAAAAGTTTATGTCCGTGCTCTCTCCCGAGATTAGGGTGAGAGTAAAGGAGGCGGACATCAAGGACCTGAGAGCCGCGGCCGATCGAGCAGACATGCTAGAAGAAGCATTACGTCCACGTCGAGAGGGACAGCACCGACCGCCCGTATTCTCTAGCTATGGGAGAAGTAATAGAAGGTCGGACGGATGGAGGACAGGACCGAGTTCTCCCAAGTCCTACCCCTCAAGTGGAGATAGTAGAGGACAGAAGAGTGCTGTGGAACCGTCGAAGAAGTCCCCGACGGAGAGCTCGGGAGCTGTGGCTGTGACGAAGGGGTCGACAGATGGTGCGAGAAAGACCTTCGGGACGTCGGCCTCAGGAAATGTGGCAAGGGCGAGCGGCGGTAGATGGTCACCAACGAGGAAGGTTCGCTGCTACAATTGCGGAATACCCGGACACGTCGCTCGCGAATGCAGACGTCCTAAACACCGGGGGAACGTAGCCTTCGTGAAGACAGAGGACCAGATGGCTGAGTGGGTGCGGGACGGACCCGTACTTAATAGGGAGAAGAGGATTCACCCGTTTGTGTGTGAAGGAACCGTAAGGATGGGGGACGCAGACCCCATCCCAGTGAAGATGTTGAGAGACACTGGGGCAGACTTTACCCTAGTGAGCGAAGCCCTGTTCCCTGAGAACTACGGGGATACCAGTGTGGGAATGGCGAGTGTGACCACTGTGGGAGGCCCAGTGCAGATGCCCCTACACCGGGTAACCCTGAGTTCGGATTATGGATGCCAAACCCTAGTAGTGGGAGTCTGTGCATCGATGCCCAAGATGGAGGCACAGGTCATCTTGGGAAATGACGCGTGTGGAGGACGTGTCCTCCCGAACCTCTTGAAGGACGAGGAGTGCTTGGAGCACTACAGGAAGAAAGGCGGAGTGTTCGACGCCTATGGGGACGAGAAAGGAATCGCCATGGAGGCGTTCCCTGTATGTGCCGTAGTTCCGAGGCGGTGCGGAGGACGAGGAGGGCGTGGATCTGATAAGGCCGACGAGGAGACGTCCGCCGGCCTGGGAATTGATCACCTCGTTATGGAACCCGGAGAGCGAGTGGAGGGCGAAGGCAGCCCAGAAGGTGAGGTACAGGTGACCCTCACCAGTTCTCTCGGGGTGGACCGCACTAGGCTCGAGGAGCTGCAACAGGCAGAATTCCCCAATTTATCCGTGAGGCAAATGAAGGACGTGATGGTCCTGAGAAGCCCACTCACTTTTACAGGCATAAAGGCATACTAATGAGGCAGTGGAGACCTGTGAGGATAGAGGCCGGAGAGGCATCTCTAAGTACAAGACAGCAGGTAGTGTTGCCGGCCCAGTGCAGAGCGACAGTGTTGGATCTGTCACACTCTGTTGACTCTGCGGGTCACCTGGGGGTGACCAAAATGTTGCATAGGATCAGGGACCATTTCTACTGGCCAGGTATGGACGCCGACGTGAGGCGTTATTGTAAGACGTGCTTACCGTGCCAGAGGGCAGGAAAGAGCCAATCCGCAATACCAAAGGCCCCGTTAGTCCCTGTTCCAGCGTTTGGGCCCGCATTCGAGCGTCTGTTGGTCGACGGAGTGGGACCGTTGCCAAGGACAAAGAGAGGGAATACCTACCTAATGACAATAATGTGTGCGTCAACCAGATTCCCGGAAGCTGTTCCGATGCGGCGGTTGACCTCAAAAGGAGTAGCCGGGCAGCTAATACGATTTTTCTCTTGGGTAGGAATGCCCAGAGAAATTCAAACGGACTGTGGAAGCATTTTCCAGTCCAAGTGGTTCAGGCAAACAGTGACAAGCTGGGGAGTGACACAGATTCGGTCGTCGCCCTACCGACCGCAGTCGCAGGGGGCGATCGAAAGGTTCCACTCCACTTTGAAGACGATCCTGAGAGTGTTCTGCGCTGAGCAGGGAGCTGAGTGGGACGAGGCAGTATACCCTGCGTTATTTGCCATCCGTAACGCAGTGGTGGAATCACTAGGTTTCTCACCTTTCCAGCTGATATATGGACACGAGGTGAGAAGTCCTCTGTCCATGCTGAAGGAACAATGGACACCAGGGTAACCGTGGGAGCGGTTAATGAGTACGTTCTAAAGTTTAAGGAGCGGCTCACCTTAGCAAAGGAACTGGCTGGAAAACATCTAAAGAAGCGCAGCGCAAGATGTCGGAATGGTACGATAAGAGCGCTACGCCGAGGGAGTTCCAAACTGGGTCCCAGGTGATGATATTACTGCCGGGTAAGAGCAGAGTGAATGAGCCACGGTTCGAGGGACCGTACCATGTGGACGTACCACGTTTGGTGCCATGTCGACCGCCTAAAACCTTTCTTCCTTGAAGGAGGAGGAGCCGCCAATCTGGACCGGACGGCGACTCGAGAGCCCCAGGAAAAGGTGATCCTGTGTGTACAAGTGGACCAAGAGCTTCCAGAGGAGGAAGGGAAGTGGTCTAGGGCGGATGGTACCCGACTCACCAATTCAGAGAGTTTGTCTAAGATCAGGGACAAGCTACAACACCTGAAAGAGCAACAGAGCGCGGAACTGACGAACCTGTTGATGGAGAACACCTCCCTCTTCACCGACGTGCCCCGACGTCACCGTAGTGTAACGCACGAGGTGGAAGTGAGGGACGCCAGGCCCGTCAAGCAAAGCGCGTACAGGGTAAGCCCGGAGAAGCGGAGCTAATGAGGAAGGAGGTGGAGTATCTCCTTGAGAACGACCTCGCGGAGCCCAGTAACAGTGAGTGGAGTTCTCCATGCCTGCTGGTAAAGAAAAGCGATGGAACATTCCGCTTTTGCACGGACTACAGGAAGGTGAACTCCGTCACTGTGGCCGATTCCCACCCCATGCCAAGGGTGAGTGATTGCATTGACCAGGTGGGCAGTGCGAGGTACGTATCCAAGGTCGATCTGCTCAAGGGATACTATCAAATCTCTTTGACTCCCGCAGCCAGGAAAATATCGGCCTTTGTGACTCCGGATGGGCTGTACCAGTATAAGGTGTTACCCTTTGGAATGAAAAACAGCGGGAGCTGTTTCCAAAGGATGATGAATGAGTTGCTCAGGGGCGCCGAGGGCTGCACAGTATATATAGACGACATCGTTGTGTACGCCGATGATTGGAAAACGCACTTGGAAAGGCTCGGAGAGTTGTTCAGAAGGCTCGAGGAGGCAAACTTGACTGTGAACTTAGCAAAAAGCGAGTTTGGGAAAGCTCGCCTTGAGTACCTTGGTTTCGTGATCGGCCAAGGGGAAGTAACCCCGGTAGATCATAAAGTGCTGGCCATTAAAGAATACCCCGTGCCCAAGACGCGCAAAGAATTGTTAAGGTACCTCGGGATGATAGGATACTATCGCGGGTTTTGCAGAAATTTTTCCACGGTAGCACATCCTTTGACGGAGCTCCTATCCAAGAATGTGCGATGGAGATGGGAGAGGCTTGTCAGGAGTCTTTCGAGGAGACCAAGAGACTGTTGACAGAGGCTCCAGTGTTAATATCTCCAGACTTCTCCGCCAAGTTTATCCTGTACGTGGATGCCAGCGACGTCGGAATAGGAGCCATGTTGGCTCAAGAGAGGAGTGAAGTGCATAGCCGGTAGCATTCTACTCTAAGAAGTTTGTGAAATACCAGCGGGCCTATAGTACCGTTGAAAAGAAGCTTTGGCGCTAGTTATGGCCCTAAAGCATTTTGACGTGTACGTGGGAGGAGGGCAAGACCTGTTCTTGTGTTCACAGATCATAACCCCTAAACCTAACCTTTTGTGTCAGACAAAATGAGGAACTCCACAACGACTAACGAGGTGGGCTCTACTGCT
>WNGS01153275.1:0-11685 GCA_020271785.1 Procambarus virginalis
TCCACGTGTGTTCGATACATAGTTGACTGCACTACGTATGATATGCTGAAAAATCCCCAACAGAATGTTTGTGAAGCCCAAGAATGAAGTATTCGCAAGGTATGTGCTTGCAACAACGACGCCAAGAACCCGGTGAGTCACTAATCAGTTTCTTCAGGCTTTAAAGTTATTAGCTAAAGATTGCAGTTCAAAGCAGTGACTGCTGTAGAAGCCAGTGATAACTATGTGAGAGATGCTTTCATTAATGGGCTAGGTTCTGCCACAATAAGGCAGCGCTTACTTGAAAATAGAACTTTAGACTTACAGTCAGCCTTTGACCAGGCTCACACTCTAGAAACGGCACAGAACTTTTGCCTCTTATGCTCAGCCAGGGGTTACAAACGCTGCCATGGCACTCTCATTAGACTGGAGGACTTAGGAGGACAAGAAAGTGCAGAAGAAAAAGTTGACACAGTTTCTGCAGCTACAACTAGTGGTTTAAGTGCTTCTTTTCGGTTACACTCGACATCCTCGCAGTCGATGTCCGGCTAGAGAGGCTCTGTGTATGAATTGCAAGAAAAAGGGTCATTATGCTAAGGTCTGCCGATCTCTGAAACAGATAATAGTGCTTCAAACACCCAACATTCCGCTGCTATGCTTGCTACTTTAGCTGGGACTTCGCCCGCATGCCTCAATAAATCAGTGCTTAGCTCTAAGATCAATGGTATTCAGTCAGTGCACTGATTGACACTGGTAGCTCTGAGAACTTTATTCATAAGAATATTGCCGACCAGAGTGGGTTACTCGTCTATCCTGACAATGGGGCAGTTTCTATGGCTACTGTATCGTTCTCTTCAAAATTCCTGGGTCAGTGTTCTGTAGACTTAGAATTACAAGGAGAAACTTACTATGGTGTGAATCTCAAAGTGTTACCCGATTTATGTGCTGATGTGATTTTAGGTCATAACTTTTTACAAAATCATTCTGTGCTTGAGATGGCTTTTGGAGGAGATAGACCTCCTCTTAGAATATGTGGATTAGCTGCCGTCAAAGTTTCGGCTCCATCTCTCTTCAGTAATTTAGCACCAGACTGCAAGCCGATTGCTGTAAAATCCAGACGCTATTCTGAGGCTGACAAGTTGTTTATTAAATCTGAGACCGCTCGGATGCTACGTGAAGAGATAATTAGACCCAGTCATTCTCCATGGAGAGCCCAGGTATTAGTAACTAAAGGAGAACATCACAAGAAAAGAATGGTTGTAGATTATTCACAAACAATCAATCGATTCACGGGGCTGGATGCCTACCCCTTACCACACATAGATGAGATTGTGAATAATGTTGCTAGATTTAAAGTATACAGCACGCTAGACTTGAGAAGTGCTTACCATCAAGTGGGTTTAACAGAGGAAGAAAAACCCTATACAGCCTTTGAAGCTTGTGGGAAGCTTTTTGAATTTAATCGTATCCCTTTTGGGGTCACTAATGGAGTGGCTAGTTTTCAAAGGGTAATTGATGGCATCCTTGAGAAAGAAGGAGTGGAGGGTACCTTCGCTTACGTTGATGATGTCTGTGTGTGTGGAGATTCTGAGGAAGACCATGATAAAAATCTGAAACATTTTATGGACGTTGCGAGATATAACCTGACCCTGAATCTTGAAAAGTGTAGTTTTCGACTCAGGTCTATAAAGCTGTTGGGATATCTTATACAAGAAGGAGAAATTAGACCTGACCCGGAACGCCTCGAGCCACTGTTAAAACTTCCACTACCAAGTAACACAGGTTCTTTACGCAGAACAATGGGAATGCTTGCACATTACTCTCGTTGGGTGCTGAGTTTTTCTGAGAAGATCCGTCCTCTCTCTCATGCCAATGATTTTCCCTTATCTGCTGCTGCTGCGAAAGCTTTTGAAGGATTGAAACAAGACATTGCTGAGGCAGTGGTTCGAGCAATCGACCCAACAACTCCTTTCACTGTGGAAACCGATGCTTCAGATCATGCTATTGCCGCTACCCTAACCCAGAATGAACAACCAGTAGCTTTCTTCTCCCGAACACTTTCAAATAGTGAACAAAGGCACTCATCAGTGGAGAAGGAAGCGTATGCCATTGTGGAAGCCCTAAGGAAGTGGCGACACTATCTTATTGGTCGCCATTTTCGGCTTGTGACTGACCAGCGCAGTGTCGCTTTTATGTTTAACTCTAACTCAGCTGGTAAGATTAAAAATGATAAAATTGCTAGATGGCGAGTCGAACTCTCCTGTTACCACTATGACATTGTATATCGCCCAGGTAAAAAGAACATACCAGCTGATGCATTCTCACGTGTATGTGGTGCCACCAGTATGGATGAATTAAAGGAATTGCATGACAATCTGTGTCACCCTGGAGTGTCTCGTATGGCTCATTTTGTCCGATGTCGAAATCTGCCTTATTCTGTGGAAGAAGTGAAGAAGATGACTAATTCTTGCTCTGCATGCTCTGAACTTAAACCTCGGTTTTGCAAGTTTGACTCTGGGCATTTGATTAAAGCTACTCAGCCATTTGAAAGACTCAACATAGATTTTAAAGGACCACTTCCATCACATTCAAGGAATAAATATATCCTTACTGTTGTAGATGAATTCTCTAGATTCCCTTTTGCATTCCCTTGTTCAGATATGACTACTGGTACAGTAATTCAGTGCCTGGTGCAGTTGTTTGCAATCTTTGGTATGCCTGCATATATACACTCTGATAGGGGAACTTCGTTTATGTCGGAGGAGTTGAAAGATTTTCTACTAAAAAAGGGGTAGCAACTAGCCGTACGACTCCTTACAACCCTAGAGGAAATGGCCAGGCTGAGAAGTACAATGGGATTATTTGGAAGACAGTGCTGCTAGCTCTTAGGACGAGAGGCTTAGATGTATCCCAATGGGAAGTAGTTCTTCCTGATGCACTCCACTCTATTCGATCACTGTTGTGTACCTCTACAAATTGTACACCACATGAACGATTCTTCCAGCATACAAGAAGATCAACTTCAGGGCGAACACTACCTACGTGGCTTGCTTGCAGAGGCCCTGTCCTCCTAAAACGTCAGGTGCGTCAAAGCAAAAATGATCCTCTAGTTGATGAGGTTGAGGTCGTAGATGTGAATCCGGAATATGCCCATGTCAAGTTCCCGGATGGCAGGATTACTACTGTATCATTAAGACACCTCGCACCCATGGCCACAGAGGGCTGCGAGAGTTTGGACCCCAATCTCAACATTCAACAGCAACACCCAGCGATTGTGAAAGATGGGGTAAACCCCAACCCGCCTCATCCTGAACGGCCTCATCCTGAACTACCTCATCCTGAACTACCTCATCCTGGACTACTTCGTTCCGAACCACCTAACTTTGAAACACCTAATTGGAAACCTTTCTCTGATGTAACACTCCCTCGAGAAGGTGGTATGCAGGAACCGACTGGAACACTAGAGGCATCAACTTTGCAGGAGTCCCTTCGACGATCTGGAAGGACGCGAAGTACCCCTACTCATCTTCGGGACTATGTTACTTAAAGCTAGAGGGGGTGAATGTAGTAAAAGTGTTATTGTATTATTGTACCCGGATGGATGCTCGCTTGACTGTTTTGTTTGGATGCTCGCTTGACTGTTTTGTTGGATGCTCGCTTGACTGTTTTGTTGTTGTCAGACCAGCTGTGTCGTGCCTGTGTACAGGTTAGTTTATGTTCACTCCTAGTTAATTTCTATTTGTTCTAGTGTTAGTCATGTGTACTTTGCTTATTATATTATATATCTTAAGCACTGTTAGTCTTTATAAGTTTTGTATAATATATGGCTTGTGTATTGCAGGATGTAACTGTACTGTAATTATTTGTTCAATAAAGCCACATGTCTGGCAATGCTTCTCCTTTACCTCATATACATACACACATACATACATACATACATACATACATACATACATACACATACATACATACATACATACATACATACATACATACATGCATGCATACATACATACATACATGCATGCGTACATACATACATACATACATACATACATACATACATACATACATACATACATACATACATACATACATACATACATACATATATACATACATACATACACGACCAGTCAGCATATAGCTATTTCGGGACAAAATCCAATACAGTTTATATTGGTGAGACGCCACTGTGATGAGTTAAAATATCACTGGAACTGTAGGTTAATGTGTGACATAGGTGAGGTTAGATGAAGCATCAACAAGCATCAGCTGATGGAGTGTTGTGGAGGCTGGTGGTATTATGCCCAGATGCTGGAGGGTGGATTTGACCCCCCCACCCTCCCTCCCTCCCACATTGACCGCAGAACGTCTAACGTTACTTTCCACTCTCGCTTCCCAAGGGTATAACCCCCCCCCCAACACACACACATGCATCAGATTCTTAACTTACAATACCAATTTACCAATTTATGTTACTACACTGACTCTCAATTTCACAATATTGTATAAACTTTGATGAATCGCTCGTCTATGGGTCATCCAATAATGTTAGCAGACTTCTATGTAGATGTTACCACTGCTAGGTTCAGGCTCAGCTACAAGTACCTCTGGGAATTTGTAACATCTGATGATGTAGATTTGACTAAATGTAAACTCTGTCAGCAGAACTATTCGCATACTTTGCGTCATTATATAATGGAATGTGAAAAAATCGCGGAATTTAAAGATAACAACATCAATGGTGTCCATGAAATGTGTGTAAGTACTTCATTCATAATGATGTGCTGCCCGAAATCTTAGCGAAGTATCCAAAATTTGCTTACTGTAGGTAATACATGCACATGACTAAAGCTGCCGCCCAGTTGGGTAAGTATGCAGCACATGACTGTAAAGCTGCCGCCCAGTTGGATGGGTGTGGAGCACATGACTGTAAAGCTGCCGCCCAGTTGGGTAAGTGTGCAGCACATGACTGTAAATTAAGCTGCCGCCCAGTTGGGTGGGTGTGGAGCAAGACTAGTAACTGTGCGACTCCTCACAGATGCAAAGTGCCTTGTATAGTGACTGTTGTGAGCCTCTTGTTGAATCACTTGTGACACAAAAGATTACTGATGTGTGTATTTGAGTGGGTGATTAAATATGTGTGTGTATATATATATATGTATACGTATGTATATGTACATGTATGCATAAGTATGTGTACATTAATTATTTTGTAACTAGCGTCAAAAGATTGTTATTTGCTTAGCTAAACGAACTAAAGGGTTCAGTTCCTGAACCGATTATGTGACTCTGTAATCCTTTACACCACCGCCCACGGGATGGGTATTATGGGGTGCATAATAAAGAAAGTAAATGAATGGACCGAACCCCACAATTCATTTAGCTAAGCAAGTTACAATCTTGATGAGCTAGTTACAAAATTCACTATAAGTCGTCACATCATAAATGGGTTCGAGATCGACCACAAGTAGTGCATTACATAATTTATCAGTATTGTGCAGCCTGTGATCCCCGCCTGGCTGGATACTGATACCTAGGTAGTTTTCATGTGTCCGGACACCGGCGATAAGGTGGTATTATTTATTTAACTTAAGAGATATTTACTTTTAAATGTTATCACATTAACGGCTACATCTTCCTTTCTTCTGACATATAGATTTTTAAGATTAATTAAAATATATGGAAACTAATTATACAATTTATTGGCTGGTGTGCAGGGCTTCACACTCTCAGAGCTAGCCATCAAGTAACTATCAAAACGCATATATCTTCGTTTTCACTTCATTTATATTTATGACAAAGGATTTTAAATGTACCCTATATTTCTACCTTTGTGATGACATAAATACTTTCGTTAATTACAATATCTAGATCAAACTAACATTGATTTTCAAAAGGTTGTATATTTTCCATCAATGGAGAGCATCAGCCAAGAAGCCTTTAAAATATGAATATCTTTCCTCACCCAATAAGATCTAATCTCTGAATAAAACGCAAAAAACGACTTGATTGTAACCTATCCACCGCTGCCCATTGGATGGGGGGAGAGGGGGTTATGTGTAGGATAAACATATCAATTGTGACACTATAGCCCTCCATATATGTCAGTTGCTTAAATTATAAACTGTACTTGTGGTCGGTCTCGAGCCCATTGTTGATGTGACAATGTGCATTGACTTTTGTAACTAGCTTATCAAGATTATAACTTGCTTGGCTATATGAATTGTGGGGCTCATTCCCTGAGCCCATTATGTGCCTCTGTAACACTCCACTATCGCCCATAGGATGGGTATGGGGTGCATAATAAATGAACTAAACTAAGCTCTGCCTTTTTTATAACATATACAATTATAAGCTTTATTTGTGAATCTTAATTAATTAAACAATATATCACAGAGCCTGTAGGGTTCGGTGAGATGAGCGAAGAGACATGGGAGATTTTACATAAGTACAGTACAAGGTAGTTTAAGTAGCGAACGCATGTCAACGAATAACGAGTATATATAACAAACTATTGTCCTATGAAGTCGATTTAACTTCCAAACATATATTTTTTAATAAATGTTAAATGTTTTCTGGCTAGTTATGTTAGATTTTATTAAAAATACGTATTCTACTTGTTAACATTATAATTTAAATTTGTGATAATTTGTGCAGAGAAGTGCGACAACTGGATATGCCAACAAACACTTTCCAAACAACGATATATCTTGGATAAGTCGCTCCACAACATTGACGCTTGGACCGTCGACTTCCTTTGATGCTACTTATTTACGTATTTCATAATGAAATTATATTGGTTTGGAGTAAATATATGTTTTCTCATGTTCTGCATTCAGCACCCACATTATAGTGAGTAAATATACCATATTACTTCATTACTTAAATAATGCTAGGAGGGTTTGAGTAGCTTTGGGGTCTTTAGTGGACATCGCTCTCTCGCCTGAGCAAGAGTCGAAACTTAATTTAAAATTGATATATCTTTGTCCTCGAACATGATATATTTTATTTGGTGCAATCATAATAATGTTCATATCTCGGTCTTTCTGGAGGCATATAAGACTTTAGGCTTTATTAGCGTATCTTTGTTAATTATACAATATATCGGCAAGTGCGTAGGCGTCTGTACTCCATGCCCGACAAGCTACTGAGCGCTACTATAAAAACATATGTATCTTCACTTGAGCTATAAATATGTCTATTGTAATGTATATAAAATGAAGCTCATATTTCTATCTTGCTTAAGACATGTATAACATTTGTGTTTATTAACGAATTTACGTGAAATAAACATTGATCTGAGAGAGAGTTGCTCTGTCGTTCAGTCTGTACGGGGTCGGAGCTCCGTAATTTTTAAAATACATGTATCTTCATTAGAACTTTAAATATGTCTATGGTAAGGTGTTTAAAGTGAAGCTTATATGTCTGCCTTTCTTGAGACATATAAAACATATATGTTTATTAACGAATTCACGTGAAATATACATTGTTCTGAGAGAGAGTTGCTCCGTCGATCGATCTGTCCGGGGTCGGAGCTCGGCTATTATTAAAGTACACCTATCTTCGCTTTAAATTTAAATATGCCCATGGTAAGGTATTTAGAATGAAGCTTATATTTCTATCTTTCTTGTGACATATAAAAACTCTTACGTTTATTAAGGAATCTGCGTGAAATAGGCATGGTTCTGAGATGAATGCTGCGGTTTTCGAGCTCGACGAGCGATGAAAACTGCCCCTTTTATACAACTACAAATATCTTCTGTTTTACTTAAAATATTTGTCTGGTAGACGTTTCACAGATAAATCGCGTTTTTGTCTTTTTTCTGATTAATAAATAATTTTGGTTTAATAAGACATCAAGATGTTTTCAACAATATTCTTTCGGCGTTCGTCTTTTCCAGCATGGGCGACCCTTTTGGAAATGCGATACTTGGGTTAACCCATCCCATAGTTGGGTCTGTTTCCATTATGGTTCGGAACATTTGTTACTTTTAAAATGCTAAGCTAACCTACATACCTAAATAAGGGTGGGCGGACTGCATTTTTTTGGACTGTCGGAAAGCCTTTGACACAGTACCCCATAAAAGGTTGATGCATAAGCTGGAGAAACAGGCAGGAGTAACAGGTATAGGGCGCTCCAGTGGATAAGGGAGTACCTAAGCAATAGGAAGCAGAGAGTTACAGTGAGGGGTGAGACCTCAGACTGGCGTGAAGTCACCAGTGGAGTCCCACAGGGCTCTGTACTTGGACCTATCTTGTTTCTGATATACGTAAATGATCTCCCAGAGGGTATAGACTCATTCCTCTCAATGTTTGCTGACGACGCCAAAATTATGAGAAGGATTAAGACAGAGGAGGACAGCTTGAGACTTCAAGAAGACCTGGACAAGCTGCAGGAATGGTCGAACAAATGGCTGTTAGAGTTTAACCCAAGCAAATGTAATGTAATGAAGATAGGGGTAGGAAGCAGGAGACCAGATACAAGGTATCATTTGGGAGATGAAATACTTCAAGAGTCAGAGAGAGAGAAAGACCTGGGGGTTGATATCACGCCAGACCTGTCCCCTGAAGCTCATATCAAGAGGATAACATCAGCAGCATATGCCAGGTTGGCTAACATAAGAACGGCCTTTAGAAACTTGTGTAAGGAATCTTTCAGAACATTATATACCACATATGTCAGACCAATCCTGGAGTATGCGGCTCCAGCATGGAGTCCCTATCTAGTCAAGCATAAGACTAAACTGGAAAAGGTTCAAAGGTTTGCCACCAGACTAGTAACCGAGCTGAGAGGTATGAGCTACGAGGAGCGACTGCAGGAATTTAACCTCACTTCGTTGGAAGACAGAAGAGTTAGGGGGGACATGATCACCACATTCAAGATTCTCAGGGGAATCGACAGGGTTGATAAAGACAGGCTGTTTAACACAAGGGGCACACGCACTAGGGGACACAGGTGGAAACTGAGTGCCCAAATGAGCCACAGAGATATTAGAAAGAACTTTTTTAGTGTCAGAGTGGTTGACAAATGGAATGCATTAGGAAGCGATGTGGTGGAGGCTGACTCCATACACAGTTTCAAGTATAGATATGATAGAGCCCATTAGGCTCAGGAAACTGCACACCTGTTGATTGACGGTTGAGAGGCGGGACCAAAGAGCCAGAGCTCAACCCCCGCAAGCACAACTAGGTGAGTACAACTAGGTGAGTACATAGACACACAGATTTACGTATGCCCTACATAAAGTGTTCGAAGTGTCATGAATGTGCATTTACAAAGGTGAAATGCAATTCTGATCAGCTTCCATATGTACTTTATACACATACATATACATACACACACACACATATATACGTACATATACATATATACATGCATATATATACACACACATGCATTCACATACATTTGTCTCTTTTACTCTGACAGGGTGAGATAGCTGACAGAGAAACTAGTGTGCAATTAAGCACTTAATCACTGAAGGTGATTAAGGTGCTTTTACAAGCTCAGGTTATATAGTTACATCACATACATACATTGTATGCCCACAAGATGGGTATGGGGTGCATAATAAATGAACTAAACTAAACATGGTCAATCTTGGATACAAGTCCAATATATCATCAAGTGTTCCAGTACTCATATAGTAATTACACAGTTCAGCATACCTCAGCCCAGGAGGGCGAAAGTCAGACAATATGGGACATTCTACAATATAATGTTCAAGAGAGTGCATGTTTTCTCTTTCACAAAGTTGACACATTATGTACTCAAATCAAATGTCAAATCAACTGTTTATTTAGGTACTCGACATTTTAGTTTTGAGAAAGCTGCCAGATACGTCTATATCCCAGGCGAATTCTGGCCACTATAACATCACATTGCCGGGTTCTTGTTCTATTAGTCCCATATGTGAATGTCTCCTCACGATATCTATCATAATATTTAATGCTACAACTTTCAGGTCTTTGTGAATTTGTTAGGTCGGTGAGATCTTCATTAGATATTTGTTTAAGTATTCTCTTTGTCACTGCTAATGAAACACCCATATCAATTTCTACCACTGGCTTTCTACAGGCTGTCTTTGCAAGCATATCAACAGTGTCATGCCTCGAGATGCCAACATGTGATGGTATCCATAGGAATTTAATTTCAAATCTGTTTTCTTTAGCAGCTAAAACATTCATTCGAATATCACTGACTATTTTATGGGTGTCACTGCTATGTGTGTTCAATGCCAGGAGTGCACTCTGCGATAGTGGGCGGTAGTGGACCCCCTACCGACCCTGTGGGCGGCAGTGGACCCTATATACTAATCCTGTGGGCGATACTGGACCCTATACTCATCCTGTGGGCGGCAATGGACGCCATACACATCCAGTGGGTGTTATTGGACCCCATACCCATTCTATGGGTGGATGTGATCCCCATACCCATCCTGCGGGTGGATGTGACCCCTCCATACCCATCCTGTGGGTGGAATTGGACCCCTTACTCACCTAACAGGTGGTAGTGGACAATATACCCATCCTATAGTTGCTATAGTAGACACCATACCATCTTGTTTGCCGTAGTTTGCCGCATAGACATTCCAACGTAACATCGTTTTCTGTTAGCGTTCCTACAAAACATTCTTTAAATATTTTTAAAGCACAGACTATGGTATATAATATTGATTGGTGAAGCACTGTTATTCTATGTAATAATTTATAGTGCTTATTATAATTTACTAAGAAAAACTAATATTCTCAAAACAAAACTACGAGCCTTTAATAGGATGTAGTGATCTGTAATATTCTAAGAACATGGACAATAGTATGTAAATTTCACAACCCATGTGGGTCCTGAAAACTACAATTTTCGTTATAATTGAACCAATCACGACTATTGCTATCTACGTTGATGGACGGGTACTGTGAGATGTAAATTGGTACGCGAGGAAGAGTTTGGGCCTTGGTAAAAAGGTAACTGGGAATATATCACATTGTACTAAATCACATTCAACATACAGACTTTAAGCATTAAGTCATATATGTGCTGTCTTGTGTGAGTACGGGTTGCGCTCTCGCATGTAGTGAACGAATTCACTACATATATTCAATCAACCAATCGTACCTCGTAAAATAGCGAGTAAATATTGATCATGAGAGAAACCCATTTTATTGCATGTTTCGACGTTTCAGCGCATTAGAGCTGATGCGGAGGAGGCAACGGCAACTGTCTGATTAGAGCTAAAACCGCTCTAATCCGGCAGAACGTCGAAATATGCAATAAAAACAGGGTTTCTCTCCTAATTAATATCTTACTCGCTAATTTAACGAGGTACGAATGGTTGATTGAAAATAATGTATTAATGTGAATTTGCAATCAATTACGCGTATACATCAGATATGTCGCATATGTAATAAATAATAACAATAAAACTGACAATCCGTATCCAAGGAGAAAAACCTGATTTTATTGCAATTTTCGACGTTTCAGCCGCATTAGAGCTGTTTTTGCAGTACATCTTCTTCTGTAACATACACGGAAAAATCTGGAAACATTTTAGTTAATTCTAAAGAAAACACATTGATTCGTGTGATTTGAACGAATAATGGACTATATAGTCGTAGTTTCCCACGTTTTTAATCATGTTTGTGAACATCACCGCTCTCAGTAATTGGCATATTTTCGGTTTAAAAAGTCGTAATTTAAAA
>WNGS01153283.1:0-5000 GCA_020271785.1 Procambarus virginalis
TGTATACAAGGTATAATTGCATACAAGGTATAATTGTTTACAAGGTATAATTGTATACAAGGTATACAATTCGCCCAAATTGAAAACGAAGGTAAACAGATTGATCGAAAATGTGAACGCCAAGAAATCCGGACTCCACCTGCCAAAAGTTGTTGGGGAATACAAACCTGGGTATGCCTATGGAAATGCCAAGTCCCACAAGCCTGGAAACCCACTTCGGCCAATCATCAGCCAGATACCCACACCCACATACAGACTGGGTAAGCGACTCAACGGCTTGCTGACTCCATACGTAAACTGTGCTTTCAGCTTGAAGTCTCCCAAGGAATTTGTCGACTTATTGCGAGGAGCACGGGTCACGGGGATAGAGCCTCGTTGGATGTGGAGTCACTATTTACCAACGTACCTGTGGACGAGACAACGGGATGGTAGCAGACAGAGTGTATCGTGACGCGGCTTGCACTCCTCTTGACATGCCAGAAAGCATACTCAAGAAACTACTCAAAGCCTGCACTAAAGAGGCACCCTTCATGAGCCCAGATGGGCACACGTATAAGCAAGTAGATGGGGTCGCCATGGGTTCTCCCTAAGTGTCCTGTTTGCGAACTTCTTCATGGGCACCATCGAACAGAGGGTCTTAGTTGACATGGACTTGAAACCTGCCATATACTGCAGGTATGTTGACGACATTTTTACACAGGTACCTGATGCCAGATGTCTAGAGCAGCTGAAGGAGGCATTTGAGCAGAATTCTGTGTTGAGTTTCACGAACGAGATGGAGGACAATGGTAAGCTGCCCTTTTTGGACGTAACAGTCACTGAAAGGAGTGGAGGCTTCCATACTGCAGTCTACACCAAAGAAACAAACATAGGAATGTGCCTCAATGCCAACAGTGACTACCCTGACAGGTACAAGAGGAGTGTTGTCAACGCTTACGTCGACCGTGCTCTAAGCCACAGCTCAGGATGGAAGGAAGTCAATGAAGAACTCTGTAGGGTAAGGCAAGTCCTAGTCAACAACGGCTTCTCTAATAGTTTCGTTGAAGACATCATAAAAAGAAAGGTAAAACGCCATGCAACTTCTGAAGAGTCAACCAACACAACACTTGTAACCCCCAATTAGACTATTTTAAAGGAAATTCTTTTCGACGGCTAATAAAACGGAGGAAAGGGTCATGAAAGATATTGTTGATAGGAACGTCATCCCTACAGAAAAATATCTGAAAATGCAATTGATAATTTATTATAAAACCAAAAAAAAAACGGCCAATCTACTAATGAAAAACTCCCCAGACACTAAGCAGAACGCTTTGAAGGAGACCAACGTCGTCTATGCCTTTAAATGGCCACTTGGGGAATGTAAGCCCAAAGAACTCAATATAGGCATGACAACAACGTCTCTTTCCAGGCGACTAACAATGCATAAGCAACAGGGAGCCATCAAGGAACACATAATCTCTTCTCACAACCAGACCATCACCAGAGAAATCTTAAGAAACAACACAGAAATCAGCGATAGCAGGCGACTTGACATCAGCGAGGCACTACACATCAGAAGGTCAACACCAGCAATCAACAGCCAATTAATGCACAACTATATTCTACCTACTTCAAGACCCCGAACCAATATGGAAGCAGCAAGAGGAAGTATGGGCCAATAGGCCTTCTGCAGTTACTTCCATTCATATGTTCAATTTATACCCATTGTTTCGTGTTCTGTCTTGTGTTTGTCACCTCACCGAAAACTTTTGTACCATATCACCTCATCCAATAGAATATAAGTACGAAGAAATTGTGTGTAAATTAAGTCTTTGAAAATATAATACGAATTACGAAACGCGTTCAGGCGTCAGACAATTAAAAGATGAATTTCGAAGAATTGATATTCTTATTTCCACCGGCAATGAAGAAAAACATAAGAAATATTGTGAAGATTCGTGTTAGAATTATTAATCATACATTTTCGATCATATTCATATTAAATACTTATATATATAAATATATTACATATATAATATATTACATATAATATATTACACATATATATATATATATATATTATATATATATATATATATTATATATATATATATAATATAATATATATACATATATATATATATATATATATATATATAGCCTAGCTGTCCCTGCAAGAGAGACAAATCACTAGCTTCCTCAGTCATTATGTCTATAAATAGTTTTCCTAGAGAGGACAACCAGGCACCCCTCCCCACCCGTGCCAAAAACACCCACCGCAGGAAAGGTATCAACAGAAACCGAGGCATCCAAAATCAAAGCAACAGTCAGCAAGAAATAGAAGAAGGCAACACATAGGGGCAATCAGAATCATCACCAGTGAAGACACAGTTGCCACCAGGGATGCCAATACAGCACAAGCCCTGAGGGAAAAACACCCACCCAGAGCTCCTCGTGACAACAGTGTTCCCCTAGTCGGTGTCACAAGAGCAGAACCCCTGTGTGTGCTCGAATCCATGGTGCATAAAGCAGCTGTATCCTTCCCACCAGGATTAGCAGGTGGGTTCACAGCACTAAGACCCAACCACATCAAACAAATGCTCAACCCTGCACTGGGAGACATTGCACAGGGCCTCCTGGTGGAACTAACTAGATTCGCCAACACATGTCTAGCTGGCAACATACCAGAGACCATACGGCCTCTCTTTTTTGGCGCTACCCTGGTGCCCTGAGGAAAAAAGATGGAGGAATCAGACCGATAGCTGTGGGCAATTCACTCCGGCGTCTCGTCGCTAAGGCTGCTGCTAGAGCAGTTAGTCAGGCAGCAGCCGACATGCTGAAGCCAAAACAGCTTGGGTTTGGCATTCCCCAAGGGTGTGAGGCAGCGGCTCATGCAGCTAGAGCCTACATGGCCAACATTACGGATGAAAAAGCCTGATAAAGCTGGACTTCAAAAATGCTTCAATCTGATTAAAAGGGATGCAGTACTCAGTGCGGTTCATCGCCTTTTTCCTTCCCTCTACCCGTTTGTAAACTCATGCTACAGCAAGAATCTAACTCTGCTTTTTGGGGAACATGAAATCGAATCACAAGAAGGTGTCCAACAGGGTGACCCCCTTGCTCCTTTTCTTTTTGCCTAGTCATCAAGGAAGTCACCGATAACCTGTCCAGTGAGCTCAACATTTGGTTTTGGACGATGGTACTCTAGCCGGCTCCCCAGACTCACTCTTGGACGACATAAGAATAATTCAGGAGCAAGGAGCAAGTCTAGGCCTCACCCTGAACCCTTCCAAGTGCGAAATAACCTCCACCAACCAGCACATAATAGAGCAAATAAGGTTGTTTTGCCTGACATTCATACAACCAACCCTGAGGACAGCACACTCCTAGGTGCTCTCTTGGAAGGAATGCCATCGACGAGGTCCTTGGTAAGAAGATCACTGACCTGAAGAGGATGAACGAGAGGATTGAAGACATCGATGCTCATGATGCACTTTACCTCATCACCAGATGCTTGTCCCTCCCCAGGCTGACCTACTTTCTAAGATGTTCGCCATCTTTCAACAATATTAAATTAGAAGAGTACGACAGCTTGCTGAAATCAACACTAGAAAAAGCCCTCAATCTTTCCCTCAGCGACTCACAGTGGAAACAGGCCTCCCTTCCTGTCAGACGGGGGCCTGGCGTGCGCACACAAACACAAATTGCTGTACCAGCGTTCCTGTCCTCTTCAGTGGGGTCGGACAACTTGGTGAAGGAAATCCTACCTGAGCACCTAGTTCAACAGGCAGGGGTACATGATCCCAGCTTCACAGACTGCACAACCAAATGGGTTTCTCTCGCAGGACCAGCACCCAACCACCGCCTTCTGAAGCCCATAAGCAATCCAGCTGGGATCGCCCCATTGCCGACCAAGAAGCTGCGACTTTGCTAGAAGCTGCGACAACACCACATGACACTGCCCGACTTAGAGCAGTAGCAGCTCCCCATGCAGGTGATTTCCTATTAGCAACCCCAATGTCAGCAACCGGCACCCGTCTCACACCACAGGCCCTCCGAATTGCCGTGGCTCTCCGCCTCGCGCTGCCCCAATCCACACCGAATACAGGTGTATTTGCGGCGAGGCAGAGGCCGACAGTTACGGACGGCATGGCCTTCTCTGCCAAAGGACAGGAGGATGGCATGCAAGACACGGCGAGGTCAATGACATTATTAAGAGAAGCCTTACCACAGCCGGTGTCCAGCAGAGAGAGAGAGAGCCCGTTACCTAATGTCCCGCAACTCTGATGAGCCTGTCGGTCGCCAGACGGAATCACGGTGAACCCCTGGAAGAATGGTAGACAGTTGGTGTGGGACTACACTTGCGTTTCAACTTTAGCCAATACCTATGTTGACTTCAGTGCTACTCAAGCAGGAGGAGCTGCCAATCACCGGGAAGCGGCCAAGTCACGTAAATACAGAGACCTTGAGCACCACTACAATTTGTCCCCATTGCCTCAGAGACACTTGGTGCCTGGGGTAAAAGTGCTGCTAGCTTTTGATGAGGAGTTGGGGTCTAAGCTAATCGAAACAACTAGAGACCCTAGAGCTGCCAGTTTCTTTTTCAGCGCCTTAGTGTGGCAAACCAGAGAGGAAATGCTCACTGCATCCATGGTTCCTGCCCGCCATCTGAGGAGCTGGAGGAGTTATTCAACTTGTGACAAGCAGCCTTGTACCCTGCATGTAATCAATATTGTAACTTTTTTTGTGTAATGACATTTTCAAATAAAGTTAGATAAATATACACACATACCAAAAGAATAGGGGTGGTAGGAGAAGAAATATCAAAGTGTTCAGTGAGATCCACAAGGTCTTCTCTGAGTACTCTTTATTTTCTTCTCCGAGGCTATGGGTCCCTACACTTGCACCAGAGGTGGTACCCCATATATATATATATATATTATATATATATATATATATATATATATATATATATATATATATATATATATATATGCGAACAAGATATGAATGGTCCCCAG
>WNGS01153283.1:7500-10343 GCA_020271785.1 Procambarus virginalis
CATTAGAGGGGATTTTTAGGTACCCTTCAGTACTGTTTTATGTTCTTTTATCCTACCACCCCCTTCCTGTTGTGTTTTTTTATGTATTTAGTATTATACATTTACATACATACTATAAGATGTAATGATTGTCTGTTTCCAAAGATGGAGGCCAGAGGCTTGGCGGCTAGGCATTACCAAGATTTGTAGGGAAAATGAGCTGGGGTATGAGACATAAGCAGCTTGATATAGACCTAAGTGAAATTATAGAATATTAGTAATTATTCACCTTCCCGCTCCCCCGCCACCCCTACCATCTGACTCGCAAAGTTCCAATCTGCTCAAGTGTAATATATTGGTTGAGGTTTCCCAAGACTTTTTCATCAGAAAAGATTACTTCCTAAAGACAAATCAGCTGATGTAGATTTGACTAAATGTAAACTCTATGCAGAACTATTCACATAATTCCGTCATAATAAATTGGAACGTGAAAAAATCGCGTAATTAAGAGATAACTCCATCAATGGAGTCCAAGAAATGTGTACTTTTTCATCCATAATGATGTATGCCCGGAATCTTAGCGAAGTATCTCAAATTTGCTTACTGTAGAGCAGCCTGCACATGACTGTAAAGCTGCCCCCAGTTAGGTGGGTGTGTGAAGACATAAAGTAGTTTTGTTGATCAATAATATTATATTTTATAAAAGGGAAGAGGGGTGGAAGGGAGGACAAGGGGTGGGGGCGGGTGGGAAAGGGGGAGGGGAGAGGGTTGAAGTGAGGGAAGGGAGGATGAGAAAAAAGGGCCAAGGTGGTGGGAAAGGCTTGGGTGAGGGGAAGAAATGGGAAAAAAAAGAGACCCATTCATTTGTTTGAGTCCTTCTTAATAATACATTCTCTCTTCTGAGAGGAGAGAGAGAAAGGGGACATGCAGGGAGATGGAGAAGAGTGATGGAATGAGGAGGGAGAGAGAGAGAAATTGTATTGGGTAGTGTGTGAGTGTGTATGTACTCACCTGTTGTGCTTGCGGAGGTTGAGCTTCGCTTTTTGGTCCCGCCTCTCAACTGTCAATCAACAGGTGTTCAGATTCCTGAGCCTATTGGGCTCTATAAGATCTACGTTAGAAAACTGAATGGGTCTCCTCCACCACATCACTGTCTAATGGATGCGATTTGTTAACTACTCTGACACTAAAAAAGTTATTTCTAGTGCCTCTATGGCTCATTTAGGCACTCACTTTCCACCTGTGTCCCCTACTGCGTGTGCCCCTTAGGTTACATAAACTGTCTTTATCTGCCCTATCAGTTCTTCTGAGAATCTTGTATGTAGTGATCATGTCCACCCTAACTCTTCTATCTTCCATCGACGTGAGGCAAATTTCCTGTAGTCTCTCCTCGTACCTCATACCCCTTAGTTCTGGTATTAGTCTGGTGGCAAACCTCTGAACCTTCTGTAGCTTTTTCTTATACTTGACGAGATATGGACTTCATGCTAGAGCTGCAAACTCCAAGTTAGTCTGACATTATGAGATATAGAAGGTTCTGAATGATTCCTTACACCTGACATATGCTGCTGATGTTATTCTCTTAAAAATAAACATGAGCTTCTGGGGCAGGTCTGGCGTGATATTAATCCCCAGGTCCTTCTCTCTCTCTCTCTGATTCTACACACACACACACACACACACACACACACACACACGCACACACACAACACATACACACACACACACACACACACACACACACCACACACACACACACACACACGCAACACAAACATAAGAGACCTCACACAAAACACACACGACTCTCACATGTGAGTGCGGCGACCAAAGAGCCAAACTCAACCCCCGCAAGCATACCTACTGCGTACACACACACACACACGGAGCAAGGATTGGGTTTATGTAACCGGGGGTACCACCCTAACGATAGAGAGAGCCCGCTTAGCTCCTGCCAACACCCACAAATCGGTGCAGCAAGGCGGACAGCCGCCTACTGTCATATCTCTCCTGGTATTGTCCCACTTCTGAAACATTCCCTCACCTATGCCTTTCCTTCCTCTTTACTCCCCTCCCCCCCCCACCAACAAAAAAAAAGGTGGTACACGCTCCAAGGGGACACAGGTCGGAAGATAGTAGTCCCAATGAGCCACAGAAAATTAGAAGTAACTTTTTTCAGTGTCTAGGGAAGTTATAGTAATGAATGAGTTAGGCACGTGGATGTGCGTGATTGCAGATTACCATACACATTTCAAATGAGATATGATAGAGCCCAAGTAGGCTCAGGCAACTGTACACTATTAGTATTTGACGTGTTCAGTATGCGGGACCAAACAGCCAAAGCCCAACCCGCAAACACAACTATGTGAGTCACATACAACATATATCTTGTGTGTGTCAGAAAGCCTGTGAACACAGTACCCCATAAGAGCTGGTCTGCATAAATGGAGAACAGATGTAAGAGTATCTGGTAGGGTAGCTCCAGTGGATATGGGAGTACTTAATTAAGAAATAGGAACGCATTAGAGTTACAGCGGGGGTGAGACCTCAGATTGGCTGCGGTCTCGCCAGTTTATCACAAAGGACTCTGTACTCGAACTGATCCTGTTTCTGATATACTTAATATGATCTACCAGAGGGTATAGACTCATTCTCTCAATGTTTGCTGATGATGCCAAAATTATGAGAAGGATTAAGACTGTGGGGGAGAGCTTGAGACTTCAAGAAGATCTGGACAAGGTGCAGAAATGGTCCAACAAATGGTTTTTTGAGTTTAACCCGAGCAATGTAATGTAATGTAATAAAGATAAGTGTAGTGAACAGGAGGCCAGATTCAAGATACCATTTGGAAGATGAAATTATTC
>WNGS01153287.1:0-11144 GCA_020271785.1 Procambarus virginalis
CCACCTGCACCAGCTACACATCTACCACTCCAGCAGCACGCAGAGACAAGCTGCCACCAACACCTCCCCCTCCCCAAAGGTACCACAGTCTCCCAGACCCCAGACAGTCTCCAGGACGGTCCCAGTCTGTTCGGTAGAGTGGTCAAGCGGCCGCCGGCCAAACTCAAGCCTCAAAAACCACAAATATAAACATCAGACATTTCTAATACAAGAACTACACCTGATTTGTCGTCCCCGTCTGGGGGGGACTCATTTAATGTTGATTGCCTATTCATGAGAGGCTGTGTTGGGACCAGCGTGTTCTGGAAGCTTAATTTCACCTAACACAACTGACGAGCCAAGCCCTCGTTAATCAAGAGGCAGTTTGCTTCTCGTTATGTAAAGTATTTACTCCTAAATCTGGGTATGAATAATGGCTGGTGTTAGCATCGTTGTCGATGGCAGTGACCGCGGTGAATTTGGGATGAAGGTGAGGCTAGGAGTGGGGGGGGGGTCGATCTAGCCTAACAGTTCATTGATCCCGGCTAGGGGGGGGGGGTCTCATTAACCTATCCTCGTACTAAGACTAGTTTTTTCTCCAGTCCGCCACAGCGCAGTTCCCTATTTTATGAGACTCGGGATTTGTCGCGAGAGAGCTGTTGTTGTTGTGTTATAGATTCAGCTACTCGGAACAAGTTCCAAGTAGCACGGGCTATGGTGAGCCCGTAACTTACCTGGCACAGGAGCAGGGCAAGTAGCACGGGCATTGTGAGCCCGTAGTGGACTTACCTGGCACAGGAGCGGTGCTGTGTGTGAGCGAGCTGCGACTCTGTCTCTTTCTGCTTTGTTGGTGAAACATCCTCTAGCCCGTGCTGTGATGTTTGGAGGTGGGCTTGGGATAGTCTCGACGAGACGCGGGGGGGGGGGGGGTGTGGTAGTGGGGATAGTAGTATAATAGAGCCGGTTGTTTGAGGATTTTGATTTACCAATCATCTCAATTTCCTCTCCACCAAGGACACAATCAGCGTTCACTCTTGTTGGACTTGTACCCGCTCTGGTTCACTGTGACAACGACAATAACTTATATATATATATATATATATATATATATATATATATTATATATATAATATATATATATATATATAAAAAACTACTGAGAACAAGAGAGAGGAACTAACGAAAACAGGAAGCTGCAGTTTGTGGGAGAGGAGGAATGTTGGCTTATATGAGAGAGAGAAGTGAGAGAAAGCGCGCCGAAGAATGGAATTAGGTGAGAATTGTGAGGAACGAGTAAGAGAACATGACAATAAGGCAGGAATAAGAGAAGATGACAATAAGGAAACAGTACGTATAAAGATGAACTGTAAGAGAAGTTGAGAGATGGCGTTAGAGAGGAACAACAGTGTGAAAGTACGTAAGACAACCGACGGTTAAAAAGGCGGGGTCCAAGAGCTAATAACATTTCGAGCCTGAAGTCACACACTCTGCTAGCTAGGTTCAATATAACAAACAAAACACACTTGTCACACTTGGATGAATAAGTGTGTCTATCCATCAACACTTTTATGGAAAGCAGACACTTCAAGCACTCAAACACCAGACTTCAGACAAACACATACCACACACACCACACACACCACACAACCACACACACACACACACACACACACACCACACACACACACACACACACAACAATAATAGACAGGTAGAACGAACAAAACATAAATAAAGCTAACCTGTCAGTTGGACATTCAGGTAGACAGACACAGATACACAGCCAGACAGAGAGACAGATTTAGACAGGCCCAAAAAAAAAATCATTGGATAAACTCGCATAAATATTTGAGGAATGACCAATGGCAAATGATTATTTTATTTATATAAACACCTGATGATTGGCGGCAAGTTCGTCAGCATGATAGTTTCGTACACGTTGTTTGTATACAGAACTCTGAGGGCCAGGCTGGAGTGAGTCAGAGTTACAGGTATATCAACTCCCTCCCTCCCTCGCTCCCTTCTCTCCCTCCTTACTTTCCCCCTCCCTCCATCGCCCTCTTCCCTCCCTCCCTCCATCGCTATGCTCGGCTACAACTCCCTGACCAGAAGAAAACGGGAATCACCAAAGTAGAACACAGTCAAGGACAACTCTTTCTCGTCCTCTATAGAGTCGTAATACCTTGTCGCTGTCTCCTGATAGTTCCCTTCCCTTCTCCCCCGCCCCTTCCATTGTCCCTCACCATCCCCCCCCCTTCCCCCTCCTCAACGTCCTATAACCACGTTAGCTGACCATCGTCATCTATCCACCTCCAACCTGACCTCTATCTTCGAAGCATCAAGGTGACTTCCTCCACCATAGGTTACACCTGACTTTTACTCACTGGGAGCTATGCATGGTCATCCAGGTGACATTATATCCCCTCAATGCAGCATCCAGGTGGGTGACTATCCAGCAGCGCCACTTCCTATTGTCCATGTATATAATGTTAAAACTATGCTGGAAACAATCCAGAAATCCCACGTCTAAATTATTTTGTAATTCAATAAATCTACAACCATATTTCCAAACCAGTATTTACCCAGGTCTTTCATAAACCTAAACTTACCACTTTATATCCATTGTTTCGTGTTCTAATTGTTTGTATATATTAAAACGTTATTTAATCCCTCCCCCCCCTTGTTATGTAGTTGCATCATTTGTGTTCTTGTCACTTCTTACTCTTCGTTTCAAGAAAATGTAATTCATTTTTTCGGTCAAGAAAATGTAATTCATATAGTACGAAGAAAAAAACTGATTTTCATAATCTAATTGAAGTATGGCTAGTTGGAGCCCCAAAAGTCTCCAATTAGACACACTTCAATGCAGGCGGCGTATATCAGGGGAGTGGGGAACCAACACCAGCAGGATCCCCCCACCCACCCTTGATATAATTACCGTAACAACATTTGTATCACATAGACGCTAAGTGCACTACAAGACCGGTGCATTACTGACTTTCTCCTCTCTCTCCACCGACAGGCATGATGGGGGTGTGTGAGTGGCGGCGTCAGATCACCAGCAGGAGACGCAGCAGCAGCAGCAGCAGGGTGGGCGTGGTGAGGGCGCGGTGACGCACCTCAGGATGGTGCGTCACGCCCACCACCACCACATGCGCCTCCACCGGCCACAACACCGCCACTCCCCGGCCCTCCACGACACCGGCATAGAGCTGGAGCCCCTGGTGGAGGGCGAACACCCTCAGCCCCTCCCTAGCCCCCTCGTGGCTCGGCGCCACCAGGTGGGTCCTCCTCGCAGCTCTCTACCGTCATAGGCCTCTTGTATATTTGTTTCTAGGGTCCTCGTCCCATCCCAAATCCTTATCCTGACCCCTTCCCAGTGCTGTAAGGTCGTAATGGCTTGGCGCTTTCCCCCTGATAGTTCCCTTCCCCTTCCAAGGCTCGAGTGTTCAACCCGATCGATTGATTTGCCACTCCGTAAAAAAATCAACCTTTTTATCCTAACCAGAAACGTACGAACACAAAGAAACACACCTAATCTATCGAGTCCGATGTATAGAAAACGGAAGATTTTTGTGAGGCGTTTGTTCTCAATGTATTGTATTTTGTAACGTGAAAACCTACCAGTGGGGAGGACGTGACAAGGGTCGGAACGCCGGCCCGTAAGACAACCTGCCGTAGAGAAAATTAGTAACTAGTTTAGTGGCTCAGTTCTCTTATGGTTGACGTATTAATATTTACATTCATCACTGTAGGTGAACTGCGACTATTTTCTCATCTAGCACTCTTGGCACATTTTATTTATTTACCTGATACTTGTATATTGCTGCACAATACAGTGCGGCTCTCAATGTGTTGAGTCAACAGTTTTCTGGTGCTGTATGGACCTAGGTCTTCCCCCGCGCTACCTGCGTTAATAGGGGAAGACTCAATACCGATCACATGACAGTGTCTGAAGAAAAGCCAGTTCGTAATTTGGTGCATCTTTGTAAACAAAAGAGATGACACAATGGACAGCATGGTCGGGTCACAACTGACAGATCGCGGGGTTTAATTCGCACGGCAAGATAGAAGCGTTTCGGCAACGTTTTCTTTAACCCCTGGTACTTCTATTCACCTAGCAGTTAATAGGTACCCGGAAACAAGACAATTATTTTTTGTGGGGTTTACCCCCGGGGAAAAGTGAGAAGTCGGCCAAGAGGGCCCCCCTTATCATGAGGTTATCTTGAGATGATTTCGGGGCTTTAGCGTCCCCGCGGCCCGGCCCTCGACCAGGCCTCCTTTTTGTTACACACCCCCAGGAAGCAGCCCATAGCAGCTGTCTAACTCCCAGGTACCTATTTACTGCTAGGTAACAGGGGCATCAGGGTGAAAGAAACATTTTGCCCATTTGTCTCCACCTCCACCGGGAATCGAACCCGGAATCTCAGGATTTCGAATCCGAAGCGCTGTCCACCCAGCTGTAATTTAAAGCGCCCGCCCTTTAATAACAGTAACAGGGTTGTTGATTTGTGGAACCAATTGCCGCGTAACATTGTGGAGGTGGGGTCCCTCGATTGTTTCAAGCATGGGTTGGACATGTATGAGTGGGATTGGGTGGTTATAAATAGGAGCTGCCTCGTATGGGCCAATAGGCCTTCTGCAGTTGCCTTTGTTCTTATGTTCTTATGTTCTTAATAATCCTATAATAATTCCTGTCCTGAACGCTGGGGGCAGATTATACCGTACTCTCCGAGTGTGCAGAAGTCACTGTGTCTGAGCATGGAGACCTCACCTTCAAAAGGACATAATTGCTTTCGGGAGAAAGTTGAGCACAGAGCGACAACAATAATCACCCTAGAACTAGGTCGCCTCTCATACCAAGAACGGTAGGGGGCGTTGCCACTAACAATGGTATATGTGAGAGCGCTTTTTCACCCCATAGGGTAATAACCCATAGAAACCGCCTATCCGTTGAAGCCGCAAGTGCCAAGACAAATACTTCAGTTTAAACTTACTTCAGTACTTCAGTTCATTCTCAAACGACTTGAGAGTGGTCCAGGACGGACCGAAACGTCGTCGTCCCTTCAACTTCTAGTGTGTGGTCTGGTCAACACACTTCAGTTTAAAAACACAGCTGAAAAAGAAATCCTCTGGAACAGTAGGGGGGAAAGAGGGAGAACCTTCTCCAGCTATTATTAACTATTAGGAAGAAGTAACATGATTTTATTCATGAAAATTAGTTAATTAAACTAATTTTCGTGCCTATGACAACATCACCCCCAAAAATATTAGGAATAAAAAAAAAGGTAGTAATGATGTTTTTTCTCCAGTCTACCCTATTTATACAGCATTTTCACTTTCATAGAAAAAGAAAACGTAACTTATTTTGGGTAACTATTTAAATTCCAGATCATACGATTTACATCAAATTTAAATAATTTTAAATTTTGTATAGCCTCCAGACGGGAGGGGTGTGTTCTTTGTTTATTGTGGAGGGGGGGGTATAAAGGTGGGAATTACCGGGTTGACCCAGGCACCGCCCCAGGTACCCCATCCAAGTTATTAAACAACTGTGGTCTTCATTGTCACTACGACATAGACTGAAGCACAGTGGTCGCTGGCTCCCTCTGACATTTCATGGTCAATGTTTTCAATGTCGATCTCATTCTGTGTGAAGACCAGAGCTAACCAAGCTGGTTGGTCACCACCTCCTTGTTTCCTCCCTGAAATGTTGCATCAGGATGTTCCTTTCTGCTACTTCTACTAGCTTTGTTCTTCATGTACGTACGTGTGTGTGTGTGTGTAGATGATAAAAGCCTTAAGTAATAGATTCTAAAACAACGTAATTGTAAGTCCATGCTAGTTTGATGAATTTAACTGAGGGCCACTAACACTGGTGGCCTCGACAAGGACAGGACGCCGGCGGCTTTGGCTGTGTGTGTAAGTTGTGTGTGCTCTACGGATGTGTGTACTCTGCGGAAGTACTGTACTCTATGGATGTGTGTATATGAGGGTGTACTATACGGCGGTGTGTAACGGTTGAGTGTACTGGTGAACAGGGAGGCGGCGGCGGCGGCGACGAAGGCGGTGGCGTCGGGGCGGGAGACGACGGGACGAGGAAGGTGTGTGTGTGTGTGCTGCCTCACGTCGGCCTCTTCATGGCGGTCCTCTCCTCCCTCTTCTTCTCCCTCTGCTCTCTCATCGTCAAGGTGAGTGGTGCTTCACGGTGGGTGATGAGTGATGTTTGGGATGCAAGTCTCCTTTAACAAATTCTTTACTTTTTCAGGGTCGCTAAGGGGGGAGGTGGAGTGGGGGAGGCAGAGATGGGTAGAGGAAGGGGAGTGGGAGGGGGGAAGAAAGGGAGTGGAAGGGGGAAGAGAAAGGAGATAATTAATGTTTAGTTACCCCAGCTGTAGAGGACGAAACCTCACATCATATGCCGGACGAGATCAGTACCTGACGAGTGTCTGGTTTTACCTGCATCATGCCAGCAGAGCAGGACATATGTTAGTATACTGGTTATACCATTGTCGGAGACAGGTCATCAGTTAAGCTTATCGAGGTTTCCCTCCTTGCCAAGGGTGAGGGGGGTAACGCGGTCACCCTTCCTGTTTCTGGCGGATCAACAGTGTCTATCATTGACCCATTTTGACACTGAGTCGACTGCTATAGATATTTAAAGTAAATTTAAAAAAAAAACAGATACAGCTAATGTAGAAAACTGTTACAGCCAAAGAAATGGAACTGAGATTGATTGGGTTCTATTGAACGATAAGGCCTCGTTTATATAAACTGAGGAAGACATGTGGTGAATGAGTGAGACATGTGGTGAATGAGTTAGACATGTGGTGAATGAGTCAGACATATGGTGAATGGGGATCTTCTAAACAACCCTTTGATAGATGAGGTTAGTGGGGTTGAAGACTGGACACTGTAAGGAGTGGGCTCCTTCTGTTAAACTCTTCATGTTGTTAAATTTCAGAGTTAGTGTAAACTCGTTGTGACTGTTTACTATATTAAACTGTATTATCTTTAGTCATATTTTGTTAACAAGTAATCTTATTTCTGGTAATATTTACCTTTTGAACATTTAAGGCACCTGTTCCGCTCTGTGGCAAGACATTGAGTAATATGTATGTATATATATGAATATGTATTGAACATTCTTAGGAGCATTTCTTATTAAATATTTGTTTAAATATGTTTATATAATTTTGTCTTAAAAATCATCCTGATTTACAATCGTTTGACACGAAACAACTTCTGCAGATTCTCTCAGACGTGAGTCCGATGGAGCTGGCGGTGTTCCGGTTCGTGGGTATTCTGCTCCCGACGCTGCCGCTGCTCCTGCGCAGGGGAGATCCGCCATTTCCGCGGGGCCTCCGCCTCATGCTGGTGCTGAGGGGCCTAGTGGGGGCCACCTCTTTGATGCTCCAGTTCTACGCCTTCCGACACATGCCTCTTGCTGACGCCTCTGTCATCGTCTTCAGCGTGCCGGTGTTCGTGGCGGTGTTCGCGCGAGTGTTTCTTGGTGAACCGTGTGGACTGTTCAACGGTGTTGTGATTATCCTAACCGTGGCTGGGGTCGTCCTTATTGCCCGCCCTCCACTGCTCTTTGGTTCGCTGTCTGACGCTTACACGCTGGAGAACTGGTGGGGCGCTGCGGCTGCCATCAGTGGGACCGTAGTCGCCGCAAATGTTTATGTAATTTTGCGAGTGCTGAAGGGGCTGCACTTCTCTGTGATCATGACCAACTTTGCAGTGGTAGCACTGCTCCGACGCCAGTGGTGTCGTGGGTGAGAGGCGACCTGTGCGTCCCGCGCTGCGGCAGTGAGCGGTACCTTATCCTGGCCATTGGGGCCTTCAGCTTCGGTGGACAAATTCTCCTGACAAAGGCCCTGCAGCTGGAACAAGCAGGACCTGTCTCCATTGCGCGGACAGCTGACGTTGTCTTCGCATTTATATGGCAGGCCATTTTCTTCCATGAGCTGCCAGACAGGCTCAGTTTACTGGGCGCCCTCTTGGTAACGTCATGCGTCTTACTGACAGGGTTCCGCAAGTGGGTGATGTCCCTACCGGAGACTTCAGCCACTCGGCGGAGACTTCGTTGTGTCTCACCTGCTGACCTTAGTGACCCACATGGACTTCTATGATCTTTGGGTCCTTTCAAAGTGATCAAACACATGAAGTCGCACACACATTCATAGTTGGTTAGTTCATCCCTACATTTTTTGTTTTTAGGAGGATGGCTGTAATGATATTAAGTTTAGCATTTCAATTAACAGAAGATACTAAGTCGTCTCTATCTGCATATCCTAGTTGTAGAATTTACATACATTTTTAAAGTAAATTAGAAACATTTTAATGGAGCATTATGGAAAGTTTGTAAGCATTCAGTAATGGTAGTGTCTATGGTTTGCCCAGTGTGTCTGACGGAAGTGGAGTAGCCACCTGGCTCTCAAATGTATACATTTCTGTTTATATTTTCTTGAGAGTTTTCACGAAGAGTCTTAATCAAAGTATACATTCTTTTCAAATTCTTAATTGGTAAATAATAATTTAATGTGTACATAATTTATTTGTTCATAAATGTAAATCTTTTTCCATATTTGTCATGATATTTTGTAGTAAAAAAAGTCAGGCATAGCTTTACTGTCTAACTGTATTGTGTACTTTATAGAGTTTAAGGAAATTATTGTCTTTTTTCCCTGAATCTTACCACGTCTCCAAATACCAGTCTGGAGTCACTCTTTGACACCATAAACTGACACCATATGATGACATTATATGATAACACTATATAATGATATCAAATGATGAATGGTTTTTCTCAGCATCGAATATTTTCTACTCTATTTTGTTTTCCTTTTGGTGTTATTGCTTCTTCTAGATTACTTTTCTCTCTCATGTCACTACTAAACCATATTTACTTTTCTGAATTGCTTTTGTGTATACTGTATTACCTGCAGGTAAAAGTTTAAGTCCTTAGTGGACCACATAATGTAGCTGTGATATTTCCTTTGAGTAAGTTACTCAGTTACATGGGAACCTCAGAAAACTGTTTAAGTGCTACAAGGTCTATTTCCAAGGTTAAAGCCCTTCAGTAATATATATATCTTTGCTGAATAAGCCAAATTCATATAATAATTATTTGATCAACAATATTCTTATGCATTGACAGATACATTCACTTCAATAATTAATTGTATTATACATACTGTATATTTTGCACAAAACATAACGTAGCAGCCTCACTCTAAATAGCCTGACTATTCGTCAGTACTACTTGGGTAAAATTTGAAGGATATTAAATAATGGATTGATATTAAATAATATAAATTGTTACTGACAAATGTAAATATCAATTTATATAAATTCCAGGGACGATAGACTAAAACAGTAACCTTTATGGCAAGCAAAGTCTTGCCTACTAAGCTAAGTCTTCTCAGCCTCTCAGACTCAGAGGTACTCAGACCACTGGAAAAGGCTAGCAGCCTTTGTTGTGTTATTTAGCCTATCAACCTCTGTAGGCTAATTAAGCTCCATCGATTTCAGGAGGGTTATTAAGGCCACAATAGCTTACTAATCAACCAGCAAGTATACTTTAATCCTGAACATAGTCCAGGATTAAAGTACAGTACTCTCTCAGTGTATATGCAACGAGAAGATAAATATATTACCCTGTTCTGGGATTGTATTTCTAGTCATCAAACTATACTCATAGTGTTTGCAGGGATTCAGTATAAATTTGAGTATTGATTTCAAGTACTGTATTTGAGAGGAGATATTATTTTGTGCCTGGTCACAAATATATTTATATTGGTCACAGATATATATTTGAGCTGATATTATTATTTTCATATTAATTTCATTCATTTTCTGCCACATGACTCACAAATCTTATGAAATGTTTATTTTCACAGTATTCTTAATATCTACAGGAGTCTTTCCTCATTTTTAACCCAAAATATCATGTTTCGGTTTTCCCCATATTCATTTATTGCTTCATTATTTAAATACTTTGCACGCTTTTTATCCATCATCCAACTCTCAACAATGTATCATCACTGTGTTAATCAGCACCAACAAAGTTACCGCCTCTTAAGTCTTCACTTGCAGGATTGCATTCCCCATTATCATGCTATTTAAATTTGTACATACTGACATGTCCATTTTTTAACTTCATGATTGTTTTAACAGAAAAAAACCAATGATGGAGGACAAAAACAAATAATTTATTCTAGGCCTAATTTAGCATAACCTAGGCCTAATTAGTATAACTTTGGCCTAGTGATCACAATCTTGGTCTAATTTAATTCTAGGTTAGATTAGGTTCGGTCTATATTTGGTTTGATATAAAAGATTATTTTCATCCATAAAATTTCAATTTATTTTATTCTCATTTTGTCTGTTGTAAGTAAATTTCATATTGCATTGTTAAAGTACAACACATACTTATTTACCACTATGAACTTATAAGTAAAGCACATGTGTGAGGAAATATTGAGGATTATCACTATTAGTTTGCACCAGCATCATCTTCACCTCATTATGTGCAATAATATTATTATCTTCTAAATTCATATGTTACAAGCAATCACTATTAGATATGAACAAACATCATCCTCACTTCTTTATTTGCACCAACGTTATTGTCACATCATTGAACCAATTTCATTATCACTTTTATCCACGTCAGCATGATCATGGCTATTTTCATCTGAGCCAGCAACATTGTCACCATCAGTCAAGCAATCATTATCATTACAGTTTTTTTTTTTAATCCTTAAGGATTACAAAACTTCTGCCCCATTATCATCATCTTTGTGTCTTTCCTGAGAACCAGTGATGTGGTCTCTGCTTTTAATGCACCAATTGCACAATATCAGCTACACTTCCTTCATTAGAACAGACAGGCACTCCCCACTCCAACTATGGCACCCCCCCCTTTATTCCACTACTCATCTTGAACTGTCACTGGCATCTACTTCTTCACCAGAGGCATGTTTTCGGTCCTGCCCTCTTGGATCATAACTTGCCCCATATTTGCACCTCTTCCAAATTCATCAGTCTGCTAAAACTGGTAGTTTGGCTACAGAACCAAGCTATATCAGCTGGTTGAGATTCACAAAATAGACCAATAGAGTTTCATTTCCTTAATACAAGGAAACAGCCATAATGGA
>WNGS01153312.1:0-11362 GCA_020271785.1 Procambarus virginalis
TCAAAAATATTTGAAAAAATTATCTACAAACAGCTCTACTCCTATCTCGTAAAATTCGACATTCAATTAACATCTCCCACTCTACCAATAACCATTGGAGTGCCACAGTGCAGTATCTTTGGACCTCTTCTATTTCTTATATACATCAATGATCTGCCTAATGTCTCTAACATTCTGAAACCTATTTTGTTTGCTGATGATACTACCCTCATCTACTCTAACCCCAACCCACATATACTAAATAATGTTGTTAATAATGAACTAAAAAAAGTCCACTTATGGATGTCAACCTACAAACTAACACTTAACATAGAAAAGACCTACTACATCTTATTTGGATGCAAATCTACAAATGCAATTCAGCTTCAGATAGACAATGTAAACATTAGCAATAAAAATGATGGAAAATTTCTTGGCCTATTCCTAGACAAGAGACTCAACTTCAGTACCCACATACAACACATAACTAGGAAAGTGTCTAAAACAGTTGGTATACTCTCCAAAATCAGATATTATGTACCTCACTCTGCTCTCATCTCTCTATATTATGCACTAATCTATCCCTATCTCAACTATGGTATCTGTGCATGGGGTTCAACCATTGCAAACCATCTCAAGTCCATCATCACCCAGCAAAAATCTGCTATCAGAATAATATCAAATTCTGCTTTCAGACAACACTCAGCCCCCTTGTTTAACTCCCTAAACATGCTAAACATAATCTCACTCCATAAATTCTCTTGTGTCAACTACATTTACAAAACCCTGTTCTTAAATGCAAATCCTGCTCTGAAACTCTTCCTGGACAGATGTAATAGGACCCAAATTATCACCACACCAGAAATAAATATCTCTTTGATATCCCCAGAGTTAAACTTAATCTGTGTAAACACTCTAAATAAATATAAATATAAATATGTCTATTCAGGAAAGGTACATACATAAAGTGATTTTACCTAAGTGGATTTATAGATAGAGCTAGTACATACAATGCCTAAAGCCACTATTACTATGCCACTCTATGCAAGTAAAGGGACCCAGTTTATGGAACTCACTCCCTATTGAATTGAAAAGCTGTCCAACTTTTACATCATTCAAAATCAATACTAAAAAGTCCCAAATTTCATCTTCATAGTTTTTCACCTTTTGCCTTAAAATTGCACTGTATCTATTGCTACCCAATCTCCCAACCTTTATGTTCCCAATTTGAACATCTTTACCATTGTGATCATTGCTGTCTTCTTATATGTGCTGCTAATCTGCTGTATGGTGTTTATTATTCTTGTTTATCTGTATCTATTGCTACCCAGTCTCCCAATCTTTATGTACCCAATCTGAACATCTTTACCATTGTGTTCATTGCTGTCTTATATGTGCTGGCAATCTGCTGTATGGTGTCTATTAATCTTGTTAAATTACCAATCAAGATGTTCAATGTAATCAATTAGAGCTTTAATATAACAATGTGCTTTAATATACTTACTAAGCTCTCTCATCTCATTTTTCTCTTGTAATGTATTTGTTATCATTTATCAATTATGATAGAAATTACCTACTTAAAATTATCAGTTAGATTAAGGACCTGCCCGAAACGCTGCGCGTACTAGTGGCTTTACAAGATTGGAAATACTGTCCTATTCAATGTATTCTCACAAACCCAATGTACCTTCTTGTATATAAATAAATAAATAAATAAATATATATATATATATATATATATATATATATATATATATATATATATATATATATATATATATATATATATATATATATATATACATACATATATATTATATCTATGGAAATCAGAGTAAGAGTACTGATGAGTACTGGATGAAATTTTTTGTATAATTCTTGTCAATAAAAAGGTCTCATCTTAAATACATCTCAAATTATTTTCTTCTTGCTTTTTAATAACATGCTTATTACAAAAAAAAATGTCTAACTTAGCTACAGAGGTTATATTTTATAAATATTTCAAGAGAACCTGAATGGAAAGCACATTATTCAAATAAAGATGCAAAAAAACACTTCCCAAAATTTATCTAACTTGGTTAAATACAGAAATATATGTTTATCTATAAATGATTTTCAATTTAACTACAATGGCAGCTCTCTGGTGCTGGTTTGGTCTATGATGAATATCTAACTTCTATGACTAAACAAAATATTAAAAACCTCAATACTTTGTGCTGCAGAGCTTTAACTTCCATTAGGAGGTGTATTTTTCACACAAAATAAAACAAATACAACTTTGTAGGTCATTCAACTGACAAAGTGACAGCATGATATTTTCAAGGCAAAGATCACAACATTAAAACTGTATATAGGATATACTGGAAATGCACTTCAATTTACCTAAAAGTTCTCTAAATTTTCTCCCACATTCAACATTTTTAACCTATCACCTGTGTACTCACCTAGTTGTGCTTGCGGGGGATTGAATTTTGGGGGTCCCACCTCTCAACTATCAATCAACTGGTGTAAAGATTCCTGAGCCTATTAGGGGTCTATCATATTTACATTTGAAACTATGTATGGAGTCTGCCTCCACCACATCACTGCCTAATTTGTTAACTACCCTGACACTGAAAAAGTTCTTTCTAACGTCCCTGTTTGTGTACCATCCTGTGAGTTTTCATATGTCCAAGCTGACTGAACCTTTTTCCACACTCTGGACATTCATGAGGTTTCACACCTGAATGCACCAACATATGAATTTTCATACTTTGAGGATGCCTGAATCTCTTCCCACACTCTTGACATTTGTGAGGTTGATCCTCCGTATGAATTAACATGTGAGTTATTATAGTTTCACGTTCTTTAAATCTTCTGCCACACTCTGCACACTCAAAACGTCTTTCATCTGAATGCCTTAACATATGTCTCTTCATATGGTTATGACGACTGAATCTCTTCCCACACTCTGGACACTCGTGAGGTTTGTCACCTGAATGCACTAATATGTGAGTTTTCATATTTCGAAGCAGGCTGAACCTCTTCCCACACTCTGGACACTCGTGAGGTTTGTCACCTGAATGTACCAATATGTGAGTTTTCAAACTTCGAAGCAGACTGAACCTTCTCCCACACTCTGGACACTTGTGAGGTTTGTCACCCGAATGCACTAACATGTGAGTCTTCATATTTCCACGCTGACTGAATTTCTTCCCACACTCATAACACTCATGTGGTTTGTCACCCGAATGCACTAACATGTGAGTCTTCATACTTGCACGCTGACTAAATCTCTTCCCACACTCGGGACACTTGTGAGGTTTGTCACCCGAATGCACCAACATGTGAGTCTTCAAACCTCCAAGCTGACTGAAGCTCTTCCCGCACTCTGCACACTGGTGAGTTTTCATCTTCTTTATGCTTGCTCGATGCAATGTCAGTTGTTTTCTCCTCCGGATGACTGGGTGATGTTGGAAGGTGTGTCACGTCACGGAGCACAGTCAGTGTTGACGGTTAGACAACTTGCGGTTAGTACTTGGCGGTCAATGGTGGTACGTCCTCTTTATGATAGGGGCAGTTTGTGTGACAAATTTCCCTTAATGTTGCTATGTGGAAATTCAGCAATGGTGTTTGTTATGCTCTGATGGTGCAGTTTGCATGAAGGGTATATCTTCCTGATGACTGCACCAGTACAAATGTAGGGAGACGTGTTTATGTTGATAATGATATGAGCTTCAAAAGTGTTTGATAACGTTGTGCTGTAGATAGAGGAGCGGCGATTAAAGCATTAGTGTATGTTAGAGGGAGACTTGCCGCACCATGGGGCAGGATGTTGTTGTGTTTATGGCGTCAGCTGATCCTTGGTGCTGCTGCGACGAGGCAGTTGTTTTCTGTGTTTGGCTGTTGGCGGCGCCAGATATAAATTCATAAAAATTCAAATGTTTATTCAGGTAAAGTACATACATACAGGGCGCGATACAAATATTGATGAAGAGCTAGTACATACAATGCCTAAAGCCACTATTCGGGGGGGGGGGGGGGTACCGACCCTCCCTGCGTCAACAATAACAAACCTTCCCAGCTGAGTGAAGCGTCGTCACTGACTCGAGCCATGCAACAGTATGTAACCATATGGAGCAACTTAAACGAGCTGCCTCCCCATGTTCTGACTTTAAGCGTCTCGCTGATAATCCATGGCTCAAACTATTGACTCAGATACATGATGACCAAAAGTCTATAATCCGAGAGCAGTCGGACCTGATAATGAAGCTACAGAGTGATGCTTTGGCCATGCACAAGATTAACCAAGATCTGTCTGCCAGAGTCGGCCACCTCGAACAGGAATTAAGCTCTCTTCAGATCTCGGTTACTAACTCTAAATCAGCAGAAACCTCTAAGAAGCAAGAAGAGATGTTACAAAAGTTAGAGAACCATTTTAACTCCCTACAACAGCAACACACTGCAACCCAAGACGAATCAGATCAACTTAAGCTCCTTGATTCTGTTATCATCTCATCACTTGATTTTCCCCATGAAACTGACAGAGAAGACTGTACTGCCATCGTGATCCAGGAATTGCGTACTAAGCTGAATTATTCAATCGAAGCAAGTGACATCAAGTCAGCTTATAGAGTGGGTACGAAATCATCTGGTACAAATAACAGGAAGATACGTGTGAAGTTAGATAGCTGCTCCCGCAAGTCTGACCTTATCACTGCTGCAGTCGGTAGGAAATCCAATGTTTATGTGAACGAATGTCTAACCAGATTCAGACAAAATCTCTTATTTAAACTACGTGGAATCTGCAAAAGATCCCCTGCTATTAAACATTGTTTTGTGCGCGATGGTAAAATAATAGCTAGGAAGACTGACTCTGGAAAAACTTGTCATAACCACTGAGGCACACCTCACTTCTTTCCTGGATGACTGTGGGATATCAGCTGAATAACCAGAACATAATTTGTAGTCTCACATACAACCAAAGTGTACTTAAGCTCTGCCTTTCCTTTCCAAAGGTTTTTTAATTTTATTTTTATTTTTATTTTTTGTTTGTCATCTTTGCCTGTTTTTTACTCTTAATTATTTGTTCTTAGTTAATCCCCTTGTCACTAAACCTAGGGATCTTATTACCCTGTTATATTTAAAGTAACTTGGTATTTGTTTCATGTAATCATTTATTGGAATTAAGTAATAGTATAATTGTTTATATCATCTACCTCAGTATCATAGTAAAATCTTCCACATTAATATACTCTCACCCTGTTTATTTTTACACTTAGATTTATATTAGAGTAAAATTCAAGATTTACTCAGATATACATGTCATCTTTTGTTTTCTTTTTTTCGGAATTATCTATTTGAGCTCACTTTGTTTTCTTAGGTTCATACCAACTATAGGATTTTAATTAACCATTACTAAGCTAATTATCCTCAAGTTCATTTTACTTTATGATTATTATTTTTCTTATTATTTTTTTTTTACATTTATATTGTCAGTCTCTACTGATTTTTTGTTTTTTATTTTATCTAACTTCTGTGTCCTTCCTGGCTATCTATTGGATCTCTATTTTACTTCTAAATTGTTACTATTTTATTGTATTTGCTTTTATTCTTGTGCTTTGCTATATCATGTATCTTGTATCGTGATCCCTCTGCATCTCTATGCACACTGATATTGATCCTGATCAAAATCTTCTGTCTCATATCTACACCAACCAGCACATTGATCATCATTATTGCAAGTATTTCACAGCACACCAGGCTAAAAACAAACTCCAAAATAACACCTGTTTATCAGTTTACAACCAAAATGTTAGATCACTTGGTAAACATTTTGACGATTTAAATGCATTACTCACAGCACTAGGTACTAACTTATCGTTCATTATTTTAACAGAAACTTGGCTAAATAAAGACTATACCCAACTCTACAACTTAGCTGGTTATAAAGCCATTCATAACTGTAGGCCTAATAAAAAAGGTGGTGGCACAGCTATATATTACCGAGATACATTTATCTGCAACAGTATTATTAGTGACAGAGATGACTACTGTGAATATACTTTTGCTCAGTTTACAATTAAATCCCTTAAATCCTCTTGACTATTGGAGCCATCTATAGATTTCCCAATACTAACATAGCTTCTTTCTCAGACAACCTAAGGAATCTTATTATAAACAACAATCTCAACAAAAACCACATCATTCTGGGAGGAGACTTTAATATTGACCTGGGTCAACAAAATTGCTCTCAAGTTGACTATTTCCTTAACAGCATGAACTCCTGTATGCTAATCCCCACAATCACCAAACCTACCCGAGTCACTCAAACATCAGCCACTACCTTGGACCACATATGGACAAACATAACAGCTCCCCTTGTATCTGGTATAATCTACGACAGAACAACTGACCACTATCCTACCTTTCTCATAGCGAACATGGACATAACACCACCAAAAAGCAAGAAACTTTCATTTAGGCTACACAGTGAATCAGCTTTAGGCAATCTTACAGATGCACTTCACAATATTAACTGGGATTCTGAATTCAATAATACCCAGGATATAAATTCATTAGCTAACCTCTTCCTCTCCAAAACTCTAAGCCTCTACAACCTTCATTGTCCCCTTCTTACCAAGCAAGTAACTGACAAAAGATTAAACAATCCATGGCTCACAAGTGGCATTCTCAACTCAATCAACAAGAAACATGAATATGAAAAGAAACTTAGGATTGGCCTAGTTTCAAAGGAAGTAGCTAAAAGGTACTCATCAATGCTTACCAGTATCATAAGAAAGGCAAAACTTGCATATTATGTGAATAGATTCAATGAAGCAAAAGGCAACATGAAAAGCACTTGGAAAACCATCTCTAGTATCCTAGGAACTAAACAACACTCACATAACCAAATAAAACTCTACAAGGATGGGGATATACCGTCAACTGATTTAGAAATGGCAAATGAATTTAATAGTTTCTTTTCATCGGTTGGTGCTAATCTTGCCAGTAAAATCCCACAGACTCAGACACATATTAACACATATCTCTCAGGCAGCTATCCAAACTCTCTTCTCCTTTCACCAATCAGCCCGGCAGATGTTGTGTCCATCATACACTCTCTAAAAACCAAGGCAGGGAACACCAGTGAAATTCCGTCCATTGTATACAAGAGAGCCTCCCATGCCCTTGCCCCACCCATAGCCCTACTGTTCAACAAATCTATAGAGTGTCACACCTTCCCTGATATCCTCAAAAAAGCAAGAGTAACGCCAGTCCATAAAGGAGGCAATCCGGCGGACATAAACAATTATAGACCAATATCAAATCTACCCATTCTATCAAAAATATTTGAAAAAATTATTTACAAACAGCTCTATTCCTACCTCGTAAAATTCGACATACTCAGCCCCTGCCAGTTTGGCTTCCGGTCCCAAAAGAGCACCAACGATGCAATCATTAGTCTCCTTGACGTAATCTACTCAGCCCTTGACAAAAATGAGTTTCCGATTGGACTCTTCATTGACCTAAGAAAAGCCTTTGATACTGTTAATCACAACTACCTCTTACTTAAACTCCAGCATTATGGAATCCGAGGCCTTGCCCTTGACTACATCCGATCCTATCTTAGTGACAGACACCAATATGTAACCATCAATGATACAACTTCTTCCACTCTACCAATTACCGTTGGAGTGCCACAGGGCAGTATCTTAGGACCTCTTCTATTTCTTATATATATAAACGATCTGCCTAATGTCTCTAATATTCTCAAACCTATATTGTTTGCTGACGATACTACTCTTATCTATTCAGACCTCAACCCACATACACTAAATAATGTTGTGAATAATGAATTAAAAAAAGTCCACTTATGGATGTCAACTAACAAACTAACATTAAACATCGAAAAGACTTACTACATCTTATTTGGAAGCAAATCATCAAATGCAATTCAGCTACAGATAGACAACATTAACATCAGTAATAAAAATGATGGCAAGTTTCTTGGCCTATTCCTAGACAAGAGACTCAACTTCAGCACCCACATTCAACACATAACTAAGAAAGTCTCTAAGACAGTTGGTATACTCTCCAAAATCAGATATTATGTTCCTAACTCTGCTCTCCTCTCTCTCTATTATGCACTAATCTACCCCTATCTTAATTATGGTATCTGTGCATGGGGGTCTACCACTGCAAACCACCTTAAGCCCATCATCACCCAGCAAAAATCTGCTATCAGAATAATAACTAACTCTGCTTTCAGACAACACTCAGCTCCCTTGTTTAAATCCCTAAACTTGCTAAATATTAACTCCCTCCACACATTCTCTTGTGTCAACTACATTTACAAAACCCTGTTCTTAAATGCAAACCATGCTCTGAAACTCTCTGGACAGATGTAATAGGACCCATTATCACAACACCAGAAATAAATATCTCTTTGATATCCCCAGGGTCAAACTTAATCTGTGTAAACACTCTATGCAAATTAAGGGACCTAGTCTATGGAACTCACTCCCTAGTGAATTGAAAAACTGTAAAACTTTTGCCTTATTTAAAAACAAAACCAAAAAGTACTTAATTTCATCTTCTTAGTTTCCTACACTGAGCTTTATTTTTGCTCTGTACCTAGTGTTACCCAATCTCCTAATTCTTATGTATTTAACCCAAACAACCTTATCATTGTGTTCATTGCTGTCTTCCTTTATGTGCTAGCCATTTGCTGTATTGTGCTTACCAATTTTTCTGTGGTTGGAAGAAAACGCTCACGGAGTGGGGGACTTATTTTAATTTTAAAATAATAATAATTAATTATTTAATAAATAAATAATTAATTAATAATACAATCATAAAAGATTAAATTAGATAATCCTTAACTGAAGAAGCATAATAGCTCAATATAACAAAGGTAAATAGAGCTGAATTAATTATGGTGACTAATGAAGATTAGTGAAAGCCATAAATTAATATACAGAAGTAGAATTACTGTAATCAAATACATTGAAGAGACATCTCTAATTTAAAGTTGCCTGAGCATTTACGGTAATTGTAAAGCTCTAAATTTATTGCCACACTCGGCACATTGAAAAGGTCTCTCATCCGCATGCACCCTCCTGTGAGTCTTCATACTTCCACTTTGAAGGAATCTCTTCCCACATTCTGGACAATCAAGAGGTTTGTCACGTGAATGCACTAAGAAGTGACGCTTCACACTTCCAGGACGGGTGAATACCTTCGGACACTGAGGACACTGGTGAGTCTTCATCTTCTTTATGACAGGTGCAGATTGTGTGAAGGTTTTCTCCCCCGGATGTTGGGAGAAGCGTCAAGGCTTGAGTGTTGTTTCTTAGAGTTAGACTTGATGTGAGCACTTGGCGGTCAATGGTGGTGCTTCTTCTTTATGATAAGTGCAGTTTGTGTCAAGGTTTTCCCTTAATGCTCGTGCTGGACATCTTTTGTTGACACTCGTGAGTTTTGTGGTGTACCTGCGGGGCGGAGGCGAGCCAGAAGGCGCCGCGCCTGCGCTCCCAAGTACCCCGCTCTACGCGCCGCTTAGTCGTTTAGACAGTGGAGCACGGTAATGCATATCCTTCCCCACAGAATTTCACCGCTTTTATGATAAAAGCAGTGACTATTTGTCAACTACCATTCAAGCTGTCATTGCAATCAATCTTAGCTACCTAAGTGCTTTATTATACTGTACCTACAATTTTCTCTCATCTTTTTTTTTCTTGCCATGTAACTGTTATCATTTCTTTTTTATAAATTTTGCTAGTATTTTCCTACTTAAATTTTCTTAGATTAAGAACCTGCCCGAAACGTTGCGCGTACTAGTGGCTTTACAAGATTGTAATTACCATATTATATATTCTCACATTCCCAATGTACCTTCTTGTATATGAATAAACAAATAAATAAATAAGTTAGTTAGTTTAGTTCATTTACTATGCACCCCATACCCATCTTGTGGGTGGTAGTGGAAAGGGTTACAGAGGCACATAATGGACTCAGGGACTGAACCCCACAATTCATTTAGCTAAGCAAGTTACAATCTTGATGAGCTAGTTACAAAATTCAATATGTCATCACATCAACAATGGGTTCGAGATCGACCTCAAGTACAGGTTCTAAATTAAGCAACTGACATATGTCAGTTGCTTAGCAACTCTTTTTTTTCTTTGATTTCTTTTATTACCTAGTTTGCCTAGCCTCGCCATACTCGCCATACTCCTTTACTCCATTGTACCCCTGGCTTTGCCTGTGTCTCAAATTGCAAATTGTTACTTACAGTGTACCTGAGATTACTTGTAAGCAATCTACCTCAATTTTCTTTTTTTTTTGTTCATTTTGTTTTTGTATTGTATAGCTTTGTGTATATCTTTATTTTGTATATCTATACCTTTTGTATTGTATAGTCTATGTTTATATGTTTTTTCTCTGATTTCATTTATTACCTAGGTTGCCTAGCCTCACCATACTCCCTTACTCCATTGTACCCTTGTAAGCCCCTTGTTAGCTACCTCATTTTTTCTTTGTTGTTCATTTTGTGTTTGTTTCGTATAGTCTTGTTTATATATTTTTCCCCCTTTATAGCTTAATTCTACTTTGTTTTTTGCCACTCTTGCTTTGTTTCCTGCAACCAGCCTCTTTATGCAGACAAGTATAGACCCCAGAACTAAATCTCTTATCCAATATCTATGACAATCATCACTTTAATGATCTAAATTGCAGATATTTTGCAGCACAAGATGTAAACAATGTATTAACACATAATCACAATATCTCTGTAATCAACATGAACGTTAAATCCCTTGGTAAACATTTCGATGATGTTAGTGCCTTGATTGAAACTGTTGACAACAAATTCTCTTTTATTATACTTACTGAAACGTGGTTGAAAGAGGACACCACTCAACTCTTTAACATGCCTAACCGGTCCGTAGAATTACCCAAATCTACCCAAATGTACCCAAATCCTCCTAGCATTACGTAAGTAATGAAGAAATATGATATATTTACTTACTGTAATGTTGGTGCTGCACGTAGAACACGATCAACCTCATTTTCACACTGAAATAATGTAATTTCATATCGAATTCGAAGTAAATATGAAGCAGGTGACGCCATAGGAAGTCGACGGTCCAAGCGACAAAATTATGGAGCGACTTATCCAAGATATATGGTCGCCTGGAGAGTGTTTGCTGTCATATCAGCCTCCTGTACACAGTGATCCAGCCGTCACACTTCTTTGCTCAAATTGTCGCAAATTTAATTAATTATATTAACAAGTAGAATGGGTATTTGTAAGAATATCTTTCATAAATAGCCACAAAACATTTAATATTTATTTTAAAAAAATGTGTCTGGAAGTTAAATCAACTCCACAGGACAATAA
>WNGS01153316.1:0-12713 GCA_020271785.1 Procambarus virginalis
TTGCTGCACACACACACACACACCTTGCTGCACACACACACACACCCTTGCTGCACACACACACACACACACACACACCTTGCTGCACACACACACACCTTGCTGCACACACACACACCTTGCTGCACACACACACCTTGCTGCACACACACACACACACACCTTGCTGCACACACACACACCTTGCTGCACACACACACCACACCTTGCTGCACACACACACACACCTTGCTGCACACACCACACACCTTGCTGCACACACACACCTTGCTGCCCACACACACACCTTGCTGCACACACACACACACACCTTGCTGCACACACACACCTTGCTGCACACACACACACACACCTTGCTGCACACACACACACACACACCTTGCTGCACACACACACACACACCTTGCTGCACACACACACACACCTTGCTGCACATACACACACCTTGCTGCACACACACACACCTTGCTGCACACACACACACACACCTTGCTGCACACACACACACACACACACCTTGCTGCACACACACACACACCTTGCTGCACACACACACACCTTGCTGCACACACACACACACACACACCTTGCTGCACACACACACACCTTGCTGCACACACACACACACACCTTGCTGCACACACACACACCTTGCTGCACACACACACACCTTGCTGCACACACACACACCTTGCTGCACACACACACACCTTGCTGCACACACACACACACACACCTTGCTGCACACACACACACACACACCTTGCTGCACACACACACACACACACCTTGCTGCACACACACACACACACACCTTGCTGCACACACACACACCTTGCTGCACACACACACACCTTGCTGCACACACACACACACCTTGCTGCACACACACACACACACACCTTGCTGCACACACACACACACACACACACACACACACCTTGCTGCACACACACACACACCTTGCTGCACACACACACACACACACCTTGCTGCACACACACACACACCTTGCTGCACACACACCTTGCTGCACACACACACCTTGCTGCACACACACACACACCTTGCTGCACACACACACACACCTTGCTGCACACACACACACCTTGCTGCACACACACACACCTTGCTGCACACACACACCTTGCTGCACACACACACCTTGCTGCACACACACACACACCTTGCTGCACACACACACATTCCTTGCTGCACACACACACACCTTGCTGCACACATACACCTTGCTGCACACACATACACCTTGCTGCACACACACACACCTTGCTGCACACACACACCTTGCTGCGCACACACACACACACCTTGCTGCACACACACACACCTTGCTGCACACACACACACACACACCTTGCTGCACACACACACACCTTGCTGCACACACACACACCTTGCTGCACACACACACACCTTGCTGCACACACACACACACTTTGCTGCAGACACAAACACACACCTTGCTGCACACACACACACACCTTGCTGCACACACACACACACACCTTGCTGCACACACACACACACACACCTTGCTGCACACACACACACACACACCTTGCTGCACACACACACACACACACACACCTTGCTGCACACACACACACACACACACACACACACCTTGCTGCACACACACACCTTGCTGCACACACACCTTGCTGCACACACACACCTTGCTGCACACACACACACACACACACCTTGCTGCACACACACACACACACACCTTGCTGCACACACACATACACCTTGCTGCACACACACACACCTTGCTGCACACACACCTTGCTGCACACACACACACACACACCTTGCTGCACACACACACACACACCTTGCTGCACACACACATACACCTTGCTGCACACACACACACCTTGCTGCACACATACACCTTGCTGCACACACACACCTTGCTGCACACACACACACCTTGCTGCACACACACACCTTGCTGCACACACACACCTTGCTGCACACACACCTTGCTGCACACACACACACACACACCCCTTGCTGCACACACACACACCTTGCTGCACACACACACCTTGCTGCACACACACACCTTGCTGCACACACACCTTGCTGCACACACACACACACACCCCTTGCTGCACACACACACACACACACACACACCTTGCTGCACACACACACACACACACCTTGCTGCACACACACACACACACCTTGCTGCACCCACACCCCTTGCTGCACACATACACCTTGCTGCACACACACACACCTTGCTGCACACACACCTTGCTGCACACACACCTTGCTGCACACACACACACACACACACCTTGCTGCACACACACACACACACACACCTTGCTGCACACACACACATACACCTTGCTGCACACACACACACCTTGCTGCACACATACACCTTGCTGCACACATACACCTTGCTGCACACACACACCTTGCTGCACACACACACCTTGCTGCACACACACACCTTGCTGCACACATACACCTTGCTGCACACACACACCTTGCTGCACACACACACCTTGCTGCACACACACACACACACCTTGCTGCACACACACACCTTGCTGCACACACACACCTTGCTGCACACATACACCTTGCTGCACACACACACCTTGCTGCACACACACACCTTGCTGCACACACACACACACACACACACACACCTTGCTGCACACATACACCTTGCTGCACACACACACCTTGCTGCACACACACACCTTGCTGCACACACACACACACCTTGCTGCACACACACACCTTGCTGCACACACACACACACCTTGCTGCACACACACACCTTGCTGCACACACACACACACCTTGCTGCACACACACACCTTGCTGCACACACACACCTTGCTGCACACACACACCTTGCTGCACACACAGTAGTAGTGCAGCAAGTGTAGTGTAGTAGGCCGCCGACGGTACGAGATACACACGATTAGAGAGGTCCGCGGAAATTCGTCAATTTCTCGGGACATTGAAGGAGTATAGAGGCTAAATCATAGTATTTGGCCTCTCGCAGTGTGTAGCTAGCAGGGTGCTACATAGCATAGTCATATCGCTAGCGATAGTGCGAAGAAATCAAAGTGGAGCTAGTGGATCACCGGTGCATAGTGTGGAGGACCGCGTAGAGGAGGAAGCGCAGGGAGAGAGGAGCAAACCAGGAAATCACAGCCCCCAACACAACAGTCCCAGAGACAAGAGGGGAACCCAAACCAGCATCCCAGCAACACCAGAGGGGAGGGCAACACCACCACCCCCCTCTGCATAGAAACCCTCCCTTCCCCTCACCCTACCTGCCCCACCCAACCCTCCCCCCCCCCACCCCATTCTGACCCTGACACCCGTTACCCATTCCCATCATGTTCCCCCTCCCACCTTTCCCCCACCCTTCATCCCATACCCTCCCTATCCCTCCTCCCCCCTTACCCTGTATCCTCCATGTCCCCCTATCTCCTTAACCCACACCCTGCCTGTCCCCCCTTCCCTTAAACCCCCACCCCCCACCCCAAAATCCTCTCAGACCCTGCAAACCACCTCACAGATCTTCTCACCCACGGAACAGCTTCCCACACCAGCAGAATGCTCGCCAAGAAAGGGACATGAAAATGAACAGAAGAAAGTGAGCTTCAAGGCAATGTACACTAACATAGATGGGATTACAAATACAACAAGTGAACTCGGAGAATGGGCACTAGAAGAAAACCCAGACATTATAGCACTCACAGAAACAAAGCTAACGAAAATCATAAGAAACGCAGTGTTTCCACAGGGCTACTATGTAGTGAGGAAAGAGAGAGAAGGGAGAGGAGGTGGTGGTGTAGCTTTGCTACTAAGAGAAGGTTGGAGTTTCGAAGAGATGGTAATTCAGAACTGTGAAGGTTTCAGTGACTACATATCAGGCACCATAGCAACTGGAGGACAGAAATTATAGTAGTAGTCATATATAACCCCCCCTCCCCACCGAATGACAGAAGACCCAGACAGGAATATGATAGAAACAACTTGGCCACCATCAATATACTAGAGAGAGCAGCTTCTGTGTCTAGCAGGAACGGATGCAGACTACTAATCATGGAAGACTTCAACCATGGGAAGATAGATGGAGGAACAGAGACCCACATGGAGGCACAGACACATGGAGAGCTAAGCTGCTGGATGTGGCAACGAGAAACTTTCTAAGTCAACACGTCAAGGGACTGACAAGAATGAGAGGAGGGGATGAACAAGCCTTGCTTGATATGATATTACCCTAAATGAGTCGGATATAAGGGAGTTAAGTTGGAAGCCCCATTGGGAATGAGTGATCATAGTGTATTGAGCTTTGAGTACCTGGTTGAGCTAGGAATTGTCACCCCCAAAAAGAATTGGGACCAAGGGCTGGCATACCGAAAGGGATACTATGAGGAGATGAATAATTCCTATAGGATATACATTGGGACACAGAACTCGGAACCAAGTCCGTACAAGACATGATGGACTATGTCACCCAAAAATGTCAGGAGGCTGTAAGCAGGTTTGTCCCACCCGACAGGGAAAAAACAGATAAGCAAAGGAAGAATCCGTGGTTTAATAGGGAATGTATGAAAGCAAAGGAGCTGAACAAAAGGGCATGGAGGAACTTCCGTAATACAGAACACCAGAAAGTAGAGAGAGATACCAGAGAACCAGGAACGAGTATGTTAGTGTGAGAAGAGCAGGTGAGAAAAGGTATGAAAATGATATAGCTAATAAAGCCAAGACCGAACCAAAGCTACTACACAGTCACATCAGGAGGAAGACAACAGTGAAGGAACAGGTGATGAAACTTAGGGTGGGCGAGAACAGGTACACAGAAATGACAAGAGGTGTGTGAAGAACTCAACAAAAGGTTCCAGGAGGTCTTTACAATAGAACAGGGAGAGTCACGGCGCTGGAGAGGTGGCAGCAAACCAGGTGACCTTGGATAGGTTCGAAATTACAAGAGTGAGGTCAAGAAGCACCTATTGGAGCTGGATGTGAGAAAGGCTGTTGGCCAGACGAATCTCACCATGGGTATTGAAAGATGTGCAGGAGCACCCTGCTTGCCACTCTCCATAGTGTATAGTAAGTCACTGGAAACGGGGGACCTACCAGAAATATGGAAGACTGCTAATGTAGTACCAATATACAAGAAGGGTGACAGACAAGAGGCACTGAACTACAGGCCAGTGTCCTTAACTTGTATACCATGCAAGGTGATGGAGAAGATTGTGAGGAAAAACCTAGTAACACATCTGGAGAGAAGAGACTTCGTGACAACCCATCAACATGGTTCAGGGAGGGTAAATCTTGCCGTACAGGCTTGATAGAATTCTACGATCAGGTGACAAAGATTAAGCAAGAAAGAGAAGGATGGGCGGACTGCATTTTTTGGACTGTCGGAAAGCCTTTGACACAGTACCCCATAAAAGGTTGATGCATAAGCTGGAGAAACAGGCAGGAATAACTGGTAGGGCTCTCTCAGTGGATAAGGGAGTACCTAAGCAATAGGAAGCAGAGAGTTACAGTGAGGGGTGAGACCTCAGAATGGCGTGAAGTCACCAGTGGAGTCCCACAGGCTCTGTGCTTGGACCTATCCTGTTTCTGATATACGTAAATGATCTCCCAGAGGGTATAGACTCATTCCTCTCAATGTTTGCTGACGACGCCAAAATTATGAGAAGGATTAAGACAGAGGAGGACAGCTTGAGGCTTCAAGAAGACCTGGACAAGCTGCAGAATGGTCGACAAATGGCTGTTAGAGTTTAACCCAAGCAAATGTAATGTAATGAAGATAGGGTAGGAAGCAGGAGACCAGATACAAGGTATCACTTGGGAGATGAAATACTTCAAGAGTCAGAGAGAGAGAAAGACCTGGGGGTTGATATTACGCCAGACCTGTCCCCTGAAGCTCATATCAAGAGGATAACATCAGCAGCATATGCCAGGTTGGCTAACATAAGAACGGCCTTTTCGAAACTTGTGTAAGGAATCTTTCAGAACATTATATACCACATATGTCAGACCAATCCTGGAGTATGCGGCTCCAGCATGGAGTCCATATCTAGTCAAGCATAAGACAAACTGGAAAAGGTTCAAAGGTACCAGACTAGTACCCGAGCTGAGAGGTATGAGCTACGAGGAGAGACTACGGAATTAAACCTCACTTCGTTGGAAGACAGAAGAGTTAGGGGGGACATGATCACCACATTCAAGATTCTCAAGGGAATTGACAGGGATGATAAAGACAGGCTATTTAACACAAGGGGCACATGCACTAGGGGACAGGTGGAAACTGAGTGCCCAAATGAGCCACAGAGATATTAGAAAGAACTTTTTTAGTGTCAGAGTGGTTGAAAATGGAATGCATTAGGAAGTAATGTGGTGGAGGCTGACTCCATACACAGTTTCAAGTGTAGATATGATAGAGCCCCATAGGCTCAGGAACCTGTACCCTGTTGATTGACGGTTGAGAGCGGACCAAAGAGCCAGAGCTCAACCCTGCAAACACACTAGGTGAGTACACACACCTTGCTGCACACACAACTTGCCGAACTAGCTCTCATTAGTCTCATCACCCCCAGGTCACATCCCAGGTCACCCCCCATGTCGCATCATCCCCCACTCAGCCTACCTATCCTCCCTCCCCCCGGCCTCAGCCCCCCAAACCCCCTGCTTCATCCCCCAAAACCCCCCTGTCCCTTCCACATTTGCACCTCCCCAACGATTCCCTGCCCCTGCTACATCACACCTGTCAACGACCCCAGTGGGTCAAGCCATGCCCTCCCCAAACCCACCTTCCCATCCCCCCTCCCTTCCTCCCCTTCCTACACCCTGCCCCTTCTCTTCCACTGCACCCCTCTTACACTCGCCCCCAACCCACCACCCTCACCCTCCTATGCACCTCCAGCCCACATTTAACCCCCTCACCTTGTGACCCCCTAACACCTTCCCCCATCTCCCTCTTCCTCTTCTACCCCAAAACACCCACCTCCCCCGATTCCCCCCTAACTAATACACCCTCTCTTCCACTCCCAGCCAATGCTCCATTCTCCTCTCAGCCCTCTGTCCTCAATATCCCTCTCCCCTCCCAACCTCTCAACCTCTATCTGACTCTCAGTCTCACTCTATTTCTCAACCCCCCCATGCTATTCAGACCTAATCTTTCAGACCCAGTATGCTCTCACCCCCCCTAGATGCCCAGACCCCATTCGCCTACCAGGCACTCCCAGCACCCCCCTAGCACCCCCATTCACCCCCACAGCCCCCACTCGCCCCTCAGACACCCCCCCAATCCCCCCCAGACCCCGGTGAAAGGGGGAACTCTGACACCCGAGTTTCCAAGAAGAGTCTCAAGGTTGGTACACCAATGCTGATGGGGTAGCCAATAAAGCAGAAGAGATAAAAGAAAGAGTTAGTGAGGCAGACCCAGACATAGTGGCAATAGTGGAAACTAAAATAAATGATATCTCGATGCAATCTTTCCGGAGGGGTACAGGTGATGAGAAAAGAAAGGACACAGAGACAGGGAGGAGGAGTGGCACTCCTAATAAGCGGAAATGGAAGTTTGATGAGCTGGAAAATCCGGGTACCAATGAAAGCACGAGCTCCATACATGGAACTCTGACAGTGGATGGGAAGAAGATTGTAATCTTGATACTCTACAATCCCCACCAAACAGTAGAAGGCCCAGGCAGGAGTACGAGGACAGCAACAAGGCATGTATAGATGAACTGCAGAGGGCAGCAACAATAGCGCATAGAATGAAGGCGAAGCTACTGGTCATGGGGACCTAAATCACGGAGAGATAGATTGGGAAACGAGGAATCCCCATGGCGGGGAGGAGACCTGGGGAGCGAAGCTGGTAGACGTTATTGACAGGAATTTCCTAACACAGCATGTGAAGGAAGATACTAGGGAAAGAGGAGGGATACGCCCAGCCTATTGATCTCATTTTCACCCAGAATGTAGAAGACATTGAACAGTTGGAACATGAAATACCACTAGGAGCCAGCGACCATTGTGTCCTAGTCTTTGACTACATGATGAGCTTAAAATTGTGACCAACGGTCAAGAGGTACGGGAAAGGAGACTTGATTACAGAAAAGGGGACTACAGAAGGATAAGGGACTACCTGGGAGAAGTGCAGTGGGAGGAAGAACTTGGAGGAAAAACAGTGCAAGGTATGATGAACCAAGTCATATTGAAATGCAAGGAGGCTGAAGAGAGATTTATTCCAACAATAAAGGAAAAAAGCAGGAGGGAATATAATAACCCATGGTTTAATAGACAATGTCAGGAAGCAAAGGTGAGAAGCAGGAGGGACTGGAGGAAGTACAGAAGACAAAGGACAGAGGACAACAGGATTAGATGTAACAGAGCTAGAATGATTATATTAACATAAGACGAGTGTCGGAAAGAAATTATGAGAATGATATTGCAGTCAAAGCGAAAAAGCAACCTAAATTGCTACATAGCCATATAAGAAGGAAGATGTCGGTAAATGACCAAGTGACAAGACTGAGGAAAACAGAAGGGGCATATACAGAAAGCGACAAGGAAATCTGCGAGGTACTGAATGCAAATTTCCACGGAGTGTTCACAACCGAGCCTGAGCAGCTCCCATTGTTAGAAGCGATTACCCTAGATGAAAGCCTATCAGATATAGAGGTGACAGCAGAGGAGGTAATGAAACAGTTGACAACACTGGATGCAAATAAAGCTGTTGGACCAGACAAAGTATCACCGTGGATACTTAAGAGGCAGCGCAGGCTCTCAGCGTGCCTCTGGCAATGATCTTTAATGAGTCACTTATGTCGGGAGAATTGCCTAGTTGCTGGAAGGAGGCAAATGTCGTACCGATTTTCAAGAAAGGTGATAGGGAGGAGGCACTTAACTACAGACCCGTATCATTGACAAGCATCCCCTGTAAAATACTTGAAAAAATAATTAGGCTATGACTGGTTGCACACCTGGAGAACGTTAGGTTTGTGAACAAACATCAACATGAGTTCTGGAAAGGGAAATCGTGCCTAACAAACCTTTTGGAATTCTATGATAAAATAATGAGGACAAGACAGGACAGAGATGATTGGGCAGACTGCATATTTCTGGACTGCCAAAAAACCTTTGATACAGTACCGCACATGAGACTGCTGTTCAAATTTGAGAGGCAGGCGGGGGTGGGAGGAAAGGCCCTAGCATGGATGAGGAACTACCTAACAGGAAGGAGCCAAAGAGTTACGGTAAGGGACATAACTGGCAAACCCCTCACAGTGTTCAAGAGAGAACTGGATAAGCACCTCCAAAGGATACCTGATCAACCAGGCTGTGACTCATACGTCAGGCTGCGAGCAGCCGCGTCCAACAGCCTGGTTGATCAGTCCAGCAACCAGGAGGCCTGGTCGATGACCGGGCCGCGGGGACGATAAGCCCCGGAAGCACCTTAAGGTATCCTTAAGGTAAGGGGCGAGAAGTCGGACTGGCAAACAGTAACGAGTGGAGTACCTCGAGGATCGGTGCTAGGACCAATTCTATTTCTAATATATGTTAACGACATGTTTACAGGAGTAGAGTCCTACATGTCGGTGTTTGCGGATGACACAAAGTTGATAAGAGTTGTGACAGATGAGGATTGCAGGATCCTCCAAGAGGACCTGAACAGGTTGCAGAGATGGTCAGAGAAATGGCTACTGGAGTTCAACACGAGCAAATGTAAAGTTATGGAAATCGGACTAGGTGATAGGAGACCAAAGGGGCAGTACACAATGAAGGGGAACTGCCTACCTGTGACGACGCGAGAAAGAGACCTGGGTGTGGACGTAACACCTAGTCTATCTCCTGAAGCACATAAATAGGATAACGACAGCAGCGTACTCTACACTGGCAAAAGTTAGAACATCATTCAGAAACCTAAGTAAGGAGGCATTTAGGGTGCTTTACATTGCCTACGTGAGGCCAGTCTTGGAGTATGCCGCCTCATCATGGAGTCCCCATCTGAAGAAGCATACAAGGAAACTGGAAAAGGTTCAGAGGTTTGCAACGAGACTCGTCCCAGAGTTACGAGGGATGGGGTATGAGGAGCGAGCGCCTGAAGAAACTGTGCCTTACGACACTAGAAAAAAGAAGGGAGAGGGGGGACATGATAGGAACGTATAAAATACTCAGAGGGATTGACAGAGTGGACATAGACGAAATTTTCACACGGAATAGTAACAGAACGATGGGACACGGGTGGAAGCTGGAAACTCAGATGAGTCACAGAGATGTTAGGAAGTTTTCTTTTAGCGTGAGAATAGTGGAAAAAATGGAATGCACTTAAGGAGCAGGTTGTGGAAGCAAATACTTTTCATAATTTTAAAACTAGGTATGATAGGGAAATATTACCGAAGTCATTGCTGTAAACAACCGATGCTCGAAAGGCGGGATCCAAGAGTCAATGCTCGATCCTGCAGACACAAATAGGCGAGTACAAATAGGTGAGTACACCACGCTGCGCGCACACCACGGCTGCACACACTCCACGGCTACATGAGGGTGTATAATTCAAGTTCTCTACAACTAAGACTTGTGCTATGACTTACTCGGAAGCAGGTAGTTCTTAGGCCCTCTTTGTCGCTTTATGGTCATTCCCTTCTGTACAAAGGATCTGATAAGCTTTTGATGATAATCTTTGACACTCGTTTGACTTGGTTGCCCCATATCTGTTACCTCCTAGTTGAATGCTCTAAGGTCCTTAATCTCCTTAAGGTTTTGTCCTATACTTCTTGGGGAGTAGATAGGCGCTCGCTCCTCTCTTTACATTACTCTCTCGTTCTGTCTAAACTCAGTTATGGTTACCCTGCTTACTCGTCTGCTTCCCCTCCTACTCTTTGCCGTCTTGATGCTCTGCACCATACTGGGTTACGCCTCAGCTCTAGAGCCTTTCCTTAGACTCCTACCCTCAGCCTGTATGTTGAAACCGGCGTCGTGTCTCGCCAGGACCGCCGTGATCACTACTGTCTTCGCTACCTTGTGCGGTCCTTACAACACCCTCACTCTCGCTTATGTCATGCTTTGACTATTGCCCCTCCTGTGGTCCCTTTTCCCCTTCACCACCACCCTCTTTCTGTCGGTTGACTTGCTTACAGAATTTTCTTTCGGTTAGTGTTGTTCCGTCTTGGCTCCCGTGGAAGGTCCCCCTTCCTAAATTTTGTAAAACTCTTGACCCAAGTGACTAAAGCTTTTACTACTCCTACAGTTCTGAAACGCCTTTTCCTAGAACACTTCTTTCCCACTTTCCACTCCATTCCCATCTTCACCGATGGGTCTAAGTCTGCAGACGGTGTAGGCTACTCCGTTGTTTTTCCTGACCACACCTATGTGTCGCCTGCCTCCAGAGACTAGCATCTTTACGGCAGAACTTTATGCTATTCCCTCTGCTCTTCGTCAACTGCTTTCTCGCTGTCAATTTTCCTTTGTTGTTGTACTTGAGTCTCGCAGTGCCCTCATGGCTCTGGAGTCCTTTAATCCAGTCCATCCGATGGTAGTCGAAATTCAGCATTGGCTGTTTCTTATCTCCAATAGATTTAAGAGAGTGGAGTTTTGCTGGGTTCCCAGCCATGTTGGTGTGTCCCTAAATGAACGTGCAGACGCTGCTGCTAAGGTAGTTATCCGCACTTGTCCCATCTCTTGTAAGGTATTCCTTATTCTGACTTTTACCCAGTTATTCATTCCTCCATCCTTGCCCGTTGGCAGGGTTGTTGGTCTTCTGTTACTAATAACAAACTGCGTACTCTTAAAAGTAGTGTGTCCCTGTGGCCTTCCTCCTACCACCGTAACCGGCGGTGGGAAACGGCTCTGGCGAGGTTATGCATTGGCCATATACGCTTGATCGCTCCCCTGCTTCTAATTGTCCAAATTGCATTGTCCTTCTTACGGTAGTGCATATCCTTGTTGAATGTCCTGACTTCACCGTCCCTCACGGTCGCTTGTCCCTTTTTGATAATTACTTAATTACTCTAACTGTTGATTGTTCTGTCACTATCATGCCCCTTAGTCTCTTCTTGGTCCTGTTTCATACATTCACTTGCACCAGACAGTACTGCAACGGCCTCCCTTCTTACAGGGCCGGCATTCGATCCCCCGTTTGTCCAAGTGGTTGCATATCAATCCTTCCTTCTGTCCTTATAGTCCTTATATTCAAGTGCTATGTAGTCATACACACTGAACACTTTCTCCTGATGATTACTTTCTCTTGGTCCTCCTTCATCTTCAGTGTGTAGTATTTCTACCGTCTGTCTCCTGTATACTCTTTTTCTTTAAATGTTAATTTCCTCACAAACTTCACTGTCGTTTTTTGTCTTAATATAACCTGGTCACCGTGTATACCTCCTGATGGGGCTCTGCAGCTCTTGGCCTTTGTTACGATATTCAGACTGCTTCTCTGTTTCACGCCTACCTCTGGTGTGTGTGTTAATGTTTCGTCCTTCTGATTGCCTTAATATTCTCCTGTGTGGTGGCACCGAATTTATAATATAGCTTCCTGTGCCTGTCCGGGGCTTCCTGGTCAGAAAGTAGAGGAAGTAGTGAGGTACTTTGTGTGTGTACTCCCCTAACTCGCCTAATTGTGCTTGCGTGGGTTGAGCTTCGGCTCTTTGGTCCCGTCTCTCAACATAAAATCGACTGGTGTACAG